>ML374037.1:6057-81987 GCA_005239525.1 Nicotiana knightiana | reverse complement strand
AAAAACCCCCCCCCCCCCCCCCCCCCAAAGGTTTAACATATGTCAAATTCCAACATAATAATAGTAAGTTCCACTACAACTTAAGATTAAGAAACATAATAAGTTTACAACCACATTCAATAACAAAAATCCACTTTAATTGTATCACTCATTATATGCCATGTTTGTTGATGGCTCATTATTTCTAATATTAGGTGTAGTTTAAAAAAAATAGAATAATAAAATAAAATAAATATAAGCAATTACATGGAATCACAAGAAGTAAAGGCATAGAAATAAAATAAAAATAATGTACAAAGAAAATTAACATTTTTTTTATTTTAAATAAATTAAAAAGAAAAAATAAAACTAAAAAAGTAAAATAATAGAAATAAAGTTATAAAGAAAATAAATTAAAATAAAAACAAAAAGGAAAGAAACTAAAAAGCAACTTTGTAATTACACAATGTAATTACCACTAATTCTCATATCCCTTGAGAATTAGAGAGTGTAACTATACTCTTCCGATTATACCCGATTCCATGCTGACCAAGTGATTATATACCAAACAAAGGGTAAACTTCACAAATGGTCATATAACTATGACCTTTTTTCACCAAAGTCATACAACTTTGTTTTCTCACGCACAACAATCATATAACTATGATTTTTTCATCAAAGTCATATAATTTTATTTTCTCATACAAAAATCATAAAACTTTCACTAATTGACACAAAAATCATGATGGTTGGAAAATAAATTTTCCGGTAGTATTTTCTTATTTTAGATTTTTTTACTTTTTATTTTCAGTCTAATAAATAATTACCCAATTAAAATAGAAATGACTCAACCCGCCCTGGCCCGCCCAACCCAATATTCATATATATATATATATATATAAATTAAAATAATACTAAAAGTGAATAGTAAATGGTTCAAAAATATTTCTGTCTTTTATTTTTCTTTTCAAGATTTTTATTCAAATTAATAGCATTTTTATTTCAAGTACTCTCTAATTGTACCTTTTATTTCTTTATCTTTTTGTCAGAATCTTGTGCATTTCGAACTAAATATTTTATGGGGGAAGAATTCACTTTTAGTATTATTTTAACTTACATATATGAGTATTGGGTCAGGCTGGCTAGGGTCATTTCTATTTCAAGAAAAAAATATAAAATTAATCAACTTGCTGAAACTAATTGCATTTGCTAGCCCTATATATATATATATATATATATATATATTATCAACTATTATTTTTAGAAGAGGCTAAAAATATACTTATATTTCTTCTATTTTAATTGGGTAATTATTTATTAGACTTAAATTAAAAAATAAAAAAACATAAAATAAGAAAATATTATCGAAAAATTTATTTTCCGACCGCTATGATTTTATTGTGAGTTAGTGAAAGTATTATGATTTTTGTACTAAACAATAAAGTTATAGTATGACTTTGATGGAAAAAAAAATTATAATTATATAACCATCCGTCAAATTTAACGGCAAAAAATTTGTGAAATTTGGCTTTCCAAACGTTTATTCGTAATGAGATATAAATTGCGTTTACGACTTATAAATCGTTTTTCATGTGACTGCCACTAAGGACAGAATATTCTGCTGCATAAAACTGAACGAAGCTGCGTTTTCCTTTGAGGAATCGAATTGAGGGGCAAACGCAAGCAAGATGACGAGTAAACCAAGAGCTGTTTTCATGGCTTTTGGAACTACAGGCGATGTCTACCCTGTTGCCGTGACTTTCCTCCTCCCTCTTTGTCTCTTTACATTTATGTGTGTATTATGTTGTAATGCTCTCACGCTGTCATTGATTTTATTGCAACTAATTGGAAATTTATCTTACATTCTATATTGAAATTGTTTTTTGCGCTTGACGCTGTCCATGTCTGCAAACAACGATTTGCTGCTTTCTTAGTTAGAATATTGTTTTAAAGATTATTTCTGGAGTTTTTAGTGACACGTGATAGCTGTTGAAAGTGAGGGTTGGGGCACGAGAACGACTTCGTGCTGATATTTTGAATATTCAAGATAGATTTGTGGTTGAAACAAGTGATATGTAGTAGGAGTTGAGATATTCGTAGGGGGAAAAAAGTTGACACTATAATTAGTGTGGAATATTTTGCTGTGATGAAAGAATTCAGTAATACAAGGCAGCTGAGTAATGGGAAATGATTTCAGAGCAACGTAAGTATCTATTTTGCTTCCCGGAGTGGCAGGAATTGTGGCTTTTGAATTTGGAGAGAAAAATGACAAGTTCTCTTTCAATTGGATGCTTCTAAACTTTATTTCTGATAGCAACATTCTGTGAGACTATAAATAAACCACATGAACTAGGCGAGAAAACATAATTCTGATGTCAGAACTAAACTTTATTTCAGATGTAATAGTGTATCTAATTTGGTATAAAACAGAAGATCTTGTGTTCTACCATATACACATTGAGTATGCTCCATGGTTAACGGATTTTATCATTGGAAAAACAAAGAGCGTTTAGGCAACAAAAGAAAATGCCATAGAGAGAGTAACTCACTTTGCATTTGGAGTGACAAAAGACTTAGAAAATTGCAAATACCTAAGCAAGCGGCAATTGGCCGTATCTTGGTGGAGATCTTCACCCTCAAAATGTGCAATAATAATGTCGAGAACTGTGGGACACATTCAGAGCTATGTTTGATGGGAACCCGAACTATGCCATGAATGTGTTAACTGACAGGACATAACTAATAGTTTCTAGTTCAACTGATTAGACGTATAAGAGGTTTCCTGATAAGTGGATCTGCACTGGTGTGCTTTTTAGACAATGTTCGTTTATCATATAATAGAGCAGATAGGCAACGCCAGTTAGATCTTAAAATGAGTTGTAAACTATATCCAAGTTCATTTTTTTTTTATTTTTAAAAAGGGCAGCCCGGTGCACTAAGTCCCACTATCCGCGGGGTCCAGGGAAGGGCCAGACTACAAGGGTCTATTGTATGCAACCTTACCCTGCATTTCTGCAAGAGGCTATTTCCATTGCTTGAACCCGTGATCTCCTGGTCACATGGCAGCAACTTTACCAATTGCCGCAAGGCTCCCCTTCCAAGTTCAGTTAGTTTCTTTCTGAATTTTTTGTTGTAGTGGCACTGGACTCTGGAGTCGAATTTCGTGAGTAGGCCTTGTATATTCCCTTCTCCATTGTCATTATTAGTTGGAATTTAATTAGAATTTTTGCATGAACCATAAAATTACTTGTATAAAGCTATTATTTTCCTTGTTCCATGAACTGGGATATATTTTTAATAAAAATGCCTTGATGAACAGGCCATTGCTGCAGCCTTTGCTAGTGATCAGGAACAATATCAAGTGGTTTTTATAACTCATTCAGCTCATGAGGTTAGCAAAAGTGGAAGAGTTTTTATTTTTTATTTTTGGGTAAGTAGTTGGCATCAAGAAGATGCAAAGTTTACAAAAGAGGTGTTGCTAGCTTCATCATATTTGTCTGTGCTGTAGCAGGAAGCTAACAAGTTACAAAAATAACAGACTAAACTAATCTATTTAGAATGTTAGCTCTAGATGACAAAAAACTAGTCTCTGTGCATGGAGCTAACAAAATCAAAAGCAGAACAGTTCTAATCTGTTGCTTTTGTCACAATTTTAAGCAGAGAGCTTTTGGCATGTTGTTTTTCTTCTTTGCATGTTATTTTTATTTAAATAGTGTAACTGCCCAGCCCAGCCCACTTTTTGATCTATTTTGAGATCAGCATGCCCTGAAATAAACCATGATAATTTTGGCCTTCTAAGGAACTTTAGGCTGGATAGCACAGCCAAATTCCTTTTTTTCTTTCAGCATAAATTATGTGGAATTTCAGAAAGTTGACACTGAATGCTTCAGAGTATTCTTTTTATTTCATTCTTTATTTTTTCATGACAGAACTTGAGGATGCACTTGAGAGCAAATCAAGTCATGTATATTCCAGTTTCATCACCACCTGCCGTTTCGCCTCTTGAACATTATGGTATGTCACTTTTCATCAGCTTGATAATGTTTTTCCTTGTCCTAATCTCTGTGAGTCAATTATTGCTTGTTCCTCAGCCTATGGCTTGGATAAATCATTTTCAGTAACAACTTACATACAAATATGAGAACAAATTTCAGCAAATTCACAAAATCTTATTGGTAATTTTATGGTCAGGTTCAACGGAGGTAACTTTTTCTGCCCACAAGAGGGAAATTACCCAGAATCATAGGCATGAGTGTACTTTGATCTTTGAGGATATCTTTGGAGATGTCCCAAATGTGGAGGGTGATCTTATTGCTATTAATTTCTTTGCTCTGGTAAATTCTCTGGGCTGTTAAATGTTCTTCATCCCTTTTAATTTTTATTTTTGGAGAGTAGAATTTTAATACTTTTATAAGATGAGCTTGGAGAATATACCCCCTTACCAGTAACACTGAAAAGTTTGAGGAGGGGAGGGGGGAGTCCTAGCTGGAGGGGAGGGGGGAGGCCGAGCTGGAGGGGAGGGACGAGGTTGTGAGTTGCTCTCAATAATAATTGATGTGAGGAAAGTAAAGTCATTGTCAACTGGATGAGTTCCTATGGTGTTAAAAAGTAGAGAAGAAATGGGAGGTAGGGTGGAAAAAGAATTGGACAGATTTAAATGATATATTATCGGAGTGAAATTTTGCAAAAATATAAATAAACAGAATTGTTGGATGAACATTAAACTGTGAGAGTTTGAGTTGTTCACATTGTGAAAGTCACAACGGTTTCTTTTCTTTATTTCTATAACTTGACTTCAGGAAGGTTGGAGTCTTGCAGAGCTTTTTCAGATCCGTTGCATTGTGGTTGCTCCTTATGTTGTTCCTTATAGGTAGCAAGAGAAACTTTCTTAATTCCTTTTCTTTTGATAACAATCGTATTGTCTTCACCTCTGTTCTTCAAGTATGTATTCCAAGTTACGACAATTTATGGCCCTTCAAATGGTTAATTGGAAAACTATGGACTTGCATCCTATGGCAATGAACTTGATGAACATCTCTTCATGAACTTCATGGTTCTGGACATACCATTTACTTTCTTTCCCACTAGTAGGTATACCTGTCTAGGAACTTGGAGAGGAATGCAAACATTTAAATTGATGAATATGTCACTTGTGCATAAAATTTCACATCTTCATCTGTTCATGCTGAAGCATCTTAGGCATTTGAAAATCCTCTAATGTCTGGAGGCTTTGGTTGGGTATTAATGCAGAAGCCATATTGCTTACTTTTCTGACTTTCAGCTCTTCGTCTCATGCAATGTAGTGCACCTTCATCATTTGAACGGCAATTTAGGAAAGAACTTCCAGATTTATATAAGTATCTCCAGGAAGCTCCCAGTCACAAGGTATTTGATGGATTATGTATCCACTTGGTATATCGCTTTGCTGGTTTTCTTTTGAAAAATCAGTTCCATTCTTCATTTAAACTGTTCAAGTGTTGTTAATACATGTTCTTATGGCTGTGATTCTAGTAAATTTTCCTTACTTCGTACACTTGTTATAAGCTTCTGCAGTTATGCTAATACCTGCTGACTAGTCTTTAACTTTGTTTCAAGCCAGTAATGTTGTATAAGGTCCTTCCCACTCCATTTTAATCTTTTTCGCTGTGACTTAAAGACAGTGACTCTATGAGTTAAGGCTTTTGCATACTTGCTGATAGTAGGTTGGCTGGAAAGATGTCATCCATTGGATGTGGCCACTTTTCGCTGAGGAGTGGGGCTCATGGAGAAGTTTGGACCTGAAGCTGAGTGCCTTTCCTTTTACGGTGTGTCCTCCACTCCTGCCAATGACAATTTTCCTATTATTTTCCCTCCTTTCTCATCAAAGCTTTGGGGTGGGAATTCAGTCAGTTCCAATTTTCAGCTTTTAACGGGGCAAACCAATCACTGATCCGCACGGTTCAGTTTTTTGGTTTATTTTTTTGAGCAGTTGATCAGGTGCTTCGGTTTCTTCGGGTATCTGAAAACAGAATGGAATCTAGATTTTGCAAAACAAAAACCAGTAGCTAATTCGAGTTACCAAAAACTGAACCCATAAACTGAACTGTTTCGGATCGCTAGTCTTTGGTTAACAACGAATGTGCTCACTCCTATTGAATCTCTGTTAATTTTATTGCTTTGTTGTATTTACTGGTTGTTCATTTCAATGCAGGACCCTGTAACTGGTCTTCCGACATTCCATGAGAGGCTCCCGTCTCCTCTACTATTGTAAGATTATTGTACCAGCTAAAGAACATCTATGGAACTATGGAACACTATAGAGATCTAGAAGATAAGAATGGGCTAAATCTTAAAGGTGTATAAAAGAATTAATATGGTCTTTACTAGCTTTTTTAAAAATTTCTATGTAGGGTGCTTCCTGGTTAAGAGCTTTCCTGAGATTTGGTATTCCATTAACCATGTTGCTTTCTACACAGAGCGGCAGGGGGGAATTGTGTAAAGATGTATTTTGCAAAGTATTTCAAATAAAACAAGTTGGCATTTTAACCTTGACCTATAGGTTATTGGCATCTTGATTTATATGTTTCCGTGGTCTGTTAATTGTAACAGGAAAACTGCTATTGCACTTTCTGACATATGTATATTCTCTTCTAACATGCACTATCCTGGTGCCTGTATTACCTTTTGTAAAGAAGAACTGCTTTCTGACATACAATGGCTTGATGACAGGTATGGATTTAGCAAAGAAATTGTCGAATGCCCTGGTATGGATTATGTTGAAATATTTCTGACATCTCTTCATAGTTCCATGTGTACCTTTCCCTTGGCACAAGAATAAATGCCAACAATTTAATTGCTCAATCATATGGCTTTTATTTTTAATATAACTTGAAGTTTTCAAGACTCGAGACATGGCCCAAGTGACACGTTTATTTTTTTCCTGAAAAAATAATATCAAGTTTTAACTTTTGAGGGCCTGTTTTTTATTTTTTTTATTTTTACCTGCTTAAATCACTTCTCCTGATCAAATCATTTTGTTAATCGGAATTGATTTTTATCACTTTTTCTTTTCTAGTCGCTTCCCCTCTAGTAGAAGTGATTAATATGAAATTAATCATTTAATAGTCGTCGATTTAAATAATACTTAGTAGTTGTCTCATGATTCAAACCGACTTGGCTCTTCTATATGCATAACTGTTAATGAAGTTTTCAAGTTGCATTCAGCAGGTAATATAAATATATTTCGCCTGTTTCGATATTTTGACTTTTTGTAGCATAACTGCTTAGAATGTTTAAAACTGCATTTTACAATTAATTTTTGCTCACAATAGTGGTAATGGAATTGCAAGAATGGTGTTATGAGGAAACACGTTGATGGTTCTCAGAATGTGTATCTGCGCCTTGTTTTCTTCTACTGAGTTCTAAAATTCTAATCGTACATTTTTGTGGAAACCCACTTTGCTGTTCTATTTTAGAGTATATCCAGCTATATTACAATTTCTCTGTTGAGTTTAAGGCTACAAAATTTTCCATACTTCGGCTATGTAAGATAATCAAACTACATTCTTTGTAAAGTGACGAGAAGGCAAGATTGTTAAGCCATCTCTCTCAGATAGTTTTGTCAATGCAAAAGGTGATAATTAACAAAGCCATATTGAGAGGTTTTCTGTTGCTATGGATCTGATAAGTGAAAACTTTTACTATTTAGGTTATTGGCCATCAAAAGTGCGGGTTTGTGGCTTTTGGTTTCCTCCCAGGAAATGGCAGTTTTCATGCAATGACTGTGCATCCGGTATTTCAGGGAATTTGAATAAGCAAAACAAACTGTGTTCTGCCCACCTTGGCTTGCAGTTTTTCATCGAGTTTCCTGCTAAAGAGCTGCCTGTTTTCATAGGACTGAGTTCAGTTGGAAGGTAAGGTCCCATTTGAGGTTTTTTTTAAGGCAAAGCTCTGTTCTTCTTTCACCATTTAAGTTTTCAGGGAATAATGGATGGTGTTTTACCTGTCTGCAAGTTAGTTTATGCTATTTATTTTTTATGTTCATTTTAAGTGTCTCTGTTCTTAAATGACCAAAATATTTAAAGCAGCATTAAATCCAATACCGATAAGTGAATATCAGAATTCTTGATTTACGTCAAATAAGATAGCGATTCTACTTTTTCTTTTTTATTAAGAAATGGTTTTTTCTTTTTTATCAAGAAATTATTTCATTAACAATGGGGAGAACTACTCCCGTATAGAAGAGGTATACCAAAAAAGTAGAGCCTACAAAACTAGATAGGAACCTTATGGCTGCAGCTGCACCAATCCCCATACAACCATACAAATAGGAACCTCATGGCTGCAGCAAAACGACATCAAAGATAGAGGCTATTCTTCAAATGTACAAAATCAAGTTCGATTCCCTCAAAAGCTCTCCTGTTTCTCTCTCTCCAAACAACCACATAAGAGCTAGCAGAGTAATATCCCATGCCCTGCATCTTTGCTTTCGTCTTCTAAAACCCCAACTGAATCCTTTACCGTCCCGACGTGGTCCATAATAATCCAAAACATCTCAGTATCACAGATGGAGATTGTACTATATATGACCGTCTGGAACGAGAGAAACTGTAGAGTTCTTGGCGGGATTGGAAATAGCTTACGTATTAGTAGTACTTTTATGTTTGACTGAAAAGCTTTGGAGCACCAATCAAGTTCCGATTAGCATAGACGATCAGTTGGTCCTTGTGAAGAGTCATAGATGTGTAAGATTCCCTTTGATATTTAGTACTAAGAAAATAAGTGTGGCTCTTCAGGTTTGTAAGTCTATAATGGAGGAACTATAGTTAGTTTAAGTTTCTGTTCCTTTCATAGAATTTAACACGTTTATTTTGGTGGTTACAATTTGTCATTCCTTCATCTTTATGTTCCTGACATGTATACTTTTCTGCAGGACAAGCTTTAGTTGAATTTTGTTTAACTACTCTTTGTGCTGTTGCCTGAGTACATTCATGAACTTGTCTATTGTCTCTTATGCAGCATGGGTTTCCTGAGGAACCCTCGTTCATTCCTTCGGGTGCTTGGAACTGCGTTAGACATATCGGATTGCAGATTTATTCTGTTCTCAGCTGGCTATAAACCTTTAGAAGAAGCAATTGAATCATATGCCAAGGAAGCATCCTCTTGTTCAGAACAAGCAATTGAATCATATGCCAAGGAAGCATCCTCTTGTTCAGAACAAACAAATTGGAGTAATGAAGGAGTTTCTCTTTTCGGAGGCCGACTCTTTTGTTTCTCTGGGTAAGTTCTTTATACTGGATCTACTAGATTGTTTTTGCTCTTAAACAATGCGCAAAAGCAGAAGTAGTTTTTTAGAAGCAGAAAAAAATAGCTTCTCTCTAAAAGCACTTTTTTGAAAAGCACTTTTGAGAAAAATACACTTAGAAGCACTTTTTAAAAGCTTGGTCAAGCACTAATTGCTACTCAAAAGTACTTTTTAAATTAAATAGCCAAACACAAACTGTTTTTCACCAAAAGTACTTTTTTTGAAAAACACTTCTCAAAATAAGTTGATTTTAGAAGCTTGGCCAAACAGGCTATTAATCTCCATACTCCATGTTTAGGATTCAAAACTTTGTACTCCATGTTTAGGATTCAAACTATCAGTTAGGAAGCTATTTAATATGTCATATACAGTTATTCTGGTAATTGATATCTGCTTATTTTTCTCCAAGTTCCGTCCCATACAACTGGCTGTTTCCAAGATGTGCAGCTGCAGTCCATCACGGTGGAAGGTTTGATGTGTTTCATTTAAGTTTCTTTATCCTCTTCCTGTCTCTCTGTGTGTGTGTGTGTTAACTATTATGTGCCTTGTTATTGACATTTTGCTGCTATCTTTGGTGTTAACATCCCCAGTGGATCCACTGCTGCTGCTTTACAGGCTGGAGTTCCTCAGGTTTGTTTCGGCATTGATTTTTTGGAATTATTTGCAATCTCTGAAGTCTTTCAACCCCTTATTATTTCTGGAAAACCATTTAGTTTCTTTTAACAGAATGGCTTGTATGGTTTTTAGTTTATGTGATGGACATTATGAAGACAATGCCTGCCTCTGGACCATAAATGAGTTATTGGCATGAAGAAATTTCAATTGTTAAAGCAATTCATTGTCTAGAAAACTTGGTCTATTTAGGAAGAATCTTGATTTTTTTCTTTTTTACTTTATAAGGTTTCAAATCTGTGGAATCTTCACTTAACTACCATCTCATTTATTATTTGAGTAGTAATATTCATTTTTGTGGAGTGGAAATATGAGAAAGATTAACGCAGAGAAGTTATTGTAATGACCCTGATATGTGGGCTTTCTGTGAGGAAGAAGATTTCATTAATCAAAGCATATTTTACTTCATTGCTTTTTGGCAAAATTATGATATATTGCTTAAAGAGATTTGCATGCCACTAGAAATGCACAGAACTTTTATAGTTAAAAGAACTTAAATTATTGCATATTGGAATGGTACAGGTCTAAATGGAGCAAAATAGGATAATGGAGATTCATATAACCGGCCCCAATTAGCTTGCGATTTGACATAGTAGTATTTTGTTATAATAAATTGTTTAAACTGACAAAGGAAGCTTAAGAGAGACTTTCCAGGTTGATATTAACCATCATATATAAGCTCATTTGACCGATAATTGCATAAAAGTCAGAAGTGTATTTTGGTAGAGTAACTGTTAAGAAGATGTCATGGAATGATCCGACTGACGTGGTGAAACTAGGATTGATGTTTGATGTTAAGATTTTAGTTCAGTCTAGGTCAAAGGTTGGAAATTGATTCAGCTTCTCCTACAATGGCAGGTGATATGTCCATTTATGCTGGATCAATTCTACTGGGCGGAGAGGATGTTTTGGCTTGGTGTTGCCCCCGAGCCATTGAGAAGAGAACACTTGGTGCCAGATAAAGATGAGGATTTCTATATCAAGGAAGCTGCAAACATGCTTGTGAGGGCCTTGGACTTTACACAGACTTCTGAAGTCAAAGCCTGTGCTTTGCAGATTTCTAATAAATTGTCAAATGAGGTAGGATTAATTCCTGGTGATGAATAAACTAATATAATGCTACATTATAATATGTTTTGCATGCTGCTGCTGTAGCCAGAGGCAAATCTAAAATTTAAAGTTAACAGGTCTAGAAACGGATGTGATTTATTATGTATTTATATTTTAAATAATATTCTTGCATATGTATGAGTGATTTGAGGTGAAAATAGTGGGTTCAATTGAACCCGCTGAACTCGCTCTAGATCCGCCTCTGGCAACTGCCAGTTTACTACTTTAGTTTAGCATTATAAGATTTAAGTGACATATTTAACATCTTGCTTGGTTTTGGCACCTATCCAGGATGGAGTATCAGAAGCAATCTGTCACATAAAGGAAGAGCTAAGAAGTTGTCAATAGTAGTAGTGGATCTTTTTCTTTGTAACAGTTTTAACGGCATTTTATCAGTTTTAGTCAGAATCTTCTCTTTATTTCACACTTTTGTGGACACCCCCCTTTGCTTGATAGTTTGAACTTTGAACTAATATATTAGACTGCAAATCTTATTTTCCATGCATTTGTTCTTGATCTGGTTAAAAGAGGACTACTTGGAATCCTTACACAACTACTTGCATGGAATTAATGTTTTATATTCTCAAGAAGACTTAAGTTATCAGTAAAGAAAAAAAATATTATCACAAAATCGGGTAACACAACGAATCAAGCCTACTCTTGAGAAAATTATGCATTAAACTGAAAAAAATAAATAAATTAAAAGCGCCCACCGTGGGGCTCGAACCCACGACCACAAGGTTAAGAGCCTTGCGCTCTACCAACTGAGCTAGACGGGCTTGTTGTCATTATCAGTAGTAATTTATAGATAACTTAATTACCAAAGAAGCCTGAACTCACCATACGCATGTTCCTTGTGCAAAAACTATGGGCTTCTCTCTCAGAGACTGTAGAAATGGTTTTCTTCTGGTTCTAAATTTATGGATTGAGGATTTTCGCCAATTTTATTAGAGTCAAATTAGGAGAAAAAATGGCTTTTCCTAAAATCGGCTCTTAAGACCTTTAGAATTAGAGGTTGAAAAAGTGTACCCTTTTTAAATAGAGTATGGGTAGTTATCCACCTCTATCAAATATACAATATTCATTCTGCTAATGTAGTTGGACTCTCACATTTATGTGAATGAATTATCCTTTCCACTCAATAAATTCTTGCCGTTTATCACCGAAGAATGTGACTTGATAGGTGGAATTTCTTAAGCATTCATAAGAAAAATGTGGCTCTGACTTGTGACCCTAGGAATAGAAAACCTTTCAATTGGATTAGAATTAGTTGGTTCAATGGATTTCGAATATGAATGATGATAAATCTGCGGGATCGTTTGGTACGAGGCATAAGGTAGGATACGAATTTATATCTTATTTGGTTGGAGGTATAATTTTACTTAATTAGCCCATCAAATATAGAATTATTTTATCCCATCTCTCATATAGTATAAATTAGTTCTGAAATTATAATCTCTCGAGATAATTTAGTCCGCGTGCCAAACGACCCTCGAAAGAAAATAACTACTTTAGTTAGTTTATCTTTGCTTTCACCTTTTTTTGCACAGAAGTAGGATAGATTTGACTTAAGGTCACTCAAATTCAATTTATCTTTTGAAAGTTGTAATTACCTCCGGTTCACGATAACTGACCAGTTTGTTTTTAATATGCCCATTAAGAAAATATTAAATTATATACAAAAATACCTATTATGACTAAACTACTCTTAATTGAATATTTAATACAAGGAGTAAGAAAACTTTTTAGGAATATGTACATAGGAGTTATTTTGTAAAAACAAATTGAATTCTTTCTTGATTACATAACTGGACACTTATTTTGGACCAAAAAAAAAAAAAAACTTGTCACTTATTGTGAACCGGAAGAAATATTGTATTTATTTATTTTGGAGCAGTATAAACATGTTTGAATCATTCACAGATCTAAAAGTAGTAAAAAGAAAATAAAGGTAACTTGCGTTTTCTTTCTTTCCCATCCTACTTCCACTTTCCTGGCTAATTAAATCCACAAATGGCAGAAAAAGTAGACATAAAATGAAGAATTACCGAGACCTGAAAATTTGTTCATGACTTATAGTATTACTTTTATCTATTTAGTTCCCCATCTTTCTTGACAAATTGAACTTCGCGATTTCCAAAAATAGTGGGTTGGTACCTGGAATTAAATGCCTCCTTATTTGATCACCACTGACATTATTCCTTTGAGCACTCTTTTCAGAAAATTACAAAAATAGTCTCTTATAATTAGAATAGTTTCATAAAATTCTTCAAATTTTATTTTTACGCAAATTTAGTCGTTACGTTTTAACCCTTTTGGTCTCCCTTATATTTTAAACACATGCAAGTAGTAATATTTCACGAAATTGACTTGTGAGAAACACGTGAGCCATTTTTTAAACTCATGAAACTATCAAGATAAATTTCACACATATGTGCTGATCTGAATTGCTTCCGATTTTTCTGAAGGTGCGGATTGGACCAAATGAATAGAGAGAAGTTCGTCCCAAATATTTTTTTTTAGTTTAATGACTTAGGTGGTTCTCACGAGTCAATTTTGAAAACTATAAATGTCGTCGTGAGTTTTAAATATATTGTTACTAGAGCTAGCTAGTGGATATTAAGTTGTCCTACATCCATTGCGAAATGTAAAATTGGTCTTCTATATATGTTTGACCAAAAAATACTAATCCTTGATTAAACTAATTAATGAGTTACTAGGACGGGACAATCCTAGTTAGAGCTAATTAATTAGTAATTAGGACGAAGCAATCCTCGTTAGAGCTAATTAATTCTAGATCTGAGATGGATAATACGAACAATAATATAGTTGAATGAAAATGTTGACAATGAATATCACCGGATATAATAGTATGAAAAAAACCAAGCATTAAATAACATTAAATGACAATAACTGTAAATAGAGGAAAAAATTCACCCAATATTGAAGAGGGTGAAGGATTTCTTCCTCCGACAATGATGGATGACACGAGTGTTGGGGAATATTATGCACTTTCTTGGATTTGATGGAAATGACAATAGAATAGTTCACAAAAATGTTCAATCTATTTTCTCTCAGAGCTTATCCTTTTACAAGTGTTCATATCATATGGAATATCACATGCCTTTTTCCTCTTCTTTCCTTACATTTATATGGGGTATTCCCAGCAAACCTTAAAGTACAATTAGAAAGAATATTCAGCAGAATATTCCTTTTAAAGATACCAGTACAAAACTAGTCGTTACTCTTAGCTAAACTACTCGACCTCGACCACGACTGATCGCTAGGTTGTTCGATTCATGCAATTATTGGCCGGAAACGAGCACACCACTCGTGATGGTTTGCGAGTCGCTCTTCACGTCCTTTTCTACACGACTTTATCCTTAATCCGATTTGACCCATACAGTTAGCCCTTCCGCTTATCGAGGTCGTCTTTTGACTGACCTCATTGAGCAGACTTCGCCGATCGTGCTTGGGAAATTCAGATGGAGGAGATTGAATGGAAATGAGCTTGCACGAGGTGGAGACATGGAGCTTTAAGGACCACAACTTATTGTGACGTCAACTCAGGGTGACATCAGTGATGTAGGCATCATTATTACACGTCTTCCCTACGCGCCGCTTCGTTTCTCGTGCCTCTACCGTTTCGATTCCCTTGCATCTGACAGTTGGGGTTCTCGATTTGGGTGTTGGTTCTCTATAAATACGGATGGGGAGCCCCTTTAGCCAATCTTTACATTCACCAGTTTTCTAAGCTTTCACTCTCCCTTCCTTTCTTCTCCCTCTTGCTTTCTTGTTTTAGTTTGCCTCCAGTTCTTACACTCTCTGGTTCGAGTGATTTTGCAATTTCTGCTTCCCTTCGAGGCTATACTCTCAACACTTACAGTTGACCAAAGATGGCCACCACTTCCCATGTTTCTGGTTTTTCGTCTGAACCAATGCCATTATCGTGGAGATGCCTCCCCACGAAGATGATGTTGTTTCCATTGTTGAGGATGATAACTTTTCGACCGTGGAGGAGATCATTCCTCGCAATGATAAAACCAGGTCGGACTTCTCAAAATCGGCTACCGAAGAACCTGAACCCATACTTTTCGAACTGGATGCGGCTGCCTTGGCCGAACTTAGGACCAAATTCAATATTCTAGCCCACATCGACATGGTCCCGGCTGGTAATGATGTAGTTCAAGTCCACCGCCATGGGTATTGCGCTTTTTACGCGTACCCATTCCAGGTGGGCTATTCTCTTCCTCTTCTTCCGCTGGCGGAGGAATTCTGCTGATACTACCAGGTCTGCTCGGCCCAGCTCTCCCCGTACATCTACAAACTTTTTCTAATGCTGACGAAGTACGTAGAGCTGGCAAACTTTTTCTGATGCTGACGAAGTACGTAGAGCTGGCCAACCGTGGAGTTTTTGTTCGTCACCTACTACACCTCTTCGCACCAAATTTCCTCAGAGGCATGATGTTGCATCTTCACCATCATGATACCAAAGGACTGGTCGTGAAGATAGATGACAGGGCCAACCGCCATTTCAATTTCCACTTCTTCTTCGTTAAAACTGAGCACGTGGTGATGAACCCCAGCGGATTCCCTGAAGTGTGGAAGTTTTCTCGTAAGTACCTCTATCAAATGATTTCTCGTCTCGCTTTGTTTTGTCGGCGACCTAACTGTTCTTCTTCTTTTTTTTTTGCAGCCGAAAGAGAGCCTCCCACGTTGGTCGCCGACATTCGGGACTGGGTAAGCCAGATTTTTCCCTGCACGGTGGGGATTCGTGAGTGGTCGTTATTCCACGATAAATTTGGTCATAGGCCCTCTATGACCGGCGAATCTTCGATTTGGTCCTTCATTGGTTCTGCGTTAACATAGTTTCCCTTTTTTTCTTTCTTTTCTTTAAACTGAATTTCTTTGGTGTCAGGTCAGAGGGCTTCAACGAAGAAGAAATCTCCTACCCCCGCCTTCCGCCAATCGGGTGCTTCTACAGGGTCGTTGCTTGCTGCGACTGTGGGCAAGCCTACTCAGACTGCGTCTCCTTCCCAGACCCCGGCAACACGCCGACCTACACGCCAAATAACATCTCCATCGTTGGGATAGAATTTGGTGGTGAGACGGCAGTGACAAAAGGGTTAATAGGGGGTGATCCCGGCCAGGCCACGACTGCGTCCGAGGGCGGCGTGTCCTTGGACACTAAGATTCTGCCTCCTTCAGAAAATGTGGAAGTTGTAGACTTTCCTGACGCCGTTGAGGGAAGAGAAGAGCGAGTTGAGGTGGTTGAGAACATGCCTTCGAGTGATTGACGACGCCTCACCCACACTACTATATAAGTATGAAGGCAAAGGTCGTGTAGCTTTTACCCGAATGGTCGGGATCGAATCCACAGGGAGCCTATAGATGGGAGTGAGTGTATAAGTGATCTAGAAGGGTCGAGTGTTTCTAATTGCACTTCTAAGCATTGGTTGGTGTTGAACTATACTGAATATTGTTTGTAAGCTAATTAATGACTAACTTTGTTTTATTTTTGTTGTTGTTGTTTTCTAATATTGATAAAGGCACTAGGGTCGTGACTGTGGCCTAGGTGGATACACGAAGGGATTCAATTCTAAGGTCGGGGAATTTGCTAGGGATATAGCTATAACCAAAGCACGAAGGTGCTCACTCTATACCTCTCGGTAGTTTGAGTGATTATACCCTAATTGCCTCTCTCGAGTCCAATTGGGTGCCCAATAATCATGCAATATAGGCTTAGGTAGGGTATTACTCTCTCGAGGTTTAACCCGTTAACTAGGGCTCGAATAGGGTTTTACCATTTCTGGGTTAACCCCTTTGATTGGGACTACCAATCTCTTGATAATGCCCTAATTTCCTATTAGGCTAATTTCTAGACTCAAGTCTTCTTTCTCAAGAAAGACCCAAGTCATGAAAAGGTTAATTAGTGTTTGCAACCACTAATTATAGCAATAAAAACCTTGAAATAACCTAAAGAGCCAACACCCATTAATTTCCCAACCTTAATTTCAAAACCCCATTATATACCCACACTAGGGTTGAGCCACAACCCTAGCTAATGGGTCTAGCTACTCATAATCAAAGATGAGAACAATGATAGAGAAGAAGAATAACCCATTTAATTGATTCCTAACAATGAAATTGAAGTTTTCAATGTTAAAAATGCAAGAATAAAGCTAAAGAAATAAAAACCCAAAAATATTCACAAGCTCTCTACTCTGAAAAACAGCTGATATGTTCCAGATCTGTAAATAAATTACAAAATAGTCTATTTATAGTCTGCCAAATTTTCGGACAAAAATACCCCTGCAGGATCACCACAGACCGCGAAAACACGACCGCGGTCCGTGAAAACATTAGGACCTCACTAGAATGCCACCGTCGTCCGTGAAACTTCGACCGCGGCCGCAGTGGGAACTTGCAATTCTTGGGTCTCACTGGAACTCCACCGCGGTCCGCAAAACTTCGACCGCGACCGCGGTGGATGATAGTCAATTTTATGAGCTCACTGGAAATGCACCGCGGTCCGCGAAACCACGACGGCGGCCGTAGTTGATGATGGCCTTAATTTCTGAACTCACTGGAAATGTACCGCGGTCCGCGAAACCACGACCGCGGTGGCCTTGTTGTCTTGATTAGCTTTGTTGGGTTTGATCCTTGTGCCGGGTTCACTCCTATTTTGAGCATATTTAAACTGAATGCCTTCATTTCTGGATCAATCCTGCAACAAGCACAGCGTATAAGCTTTGGGGCTATTTGTGTAAAATTGTATCCAAAATTCACGTATAAGGGCACGAAAAACGAGGCAAAAGCCAAGTTTTCAACTCCCCCAAACTTAAGATTTTGCTTATCCTCAAGCAAAACAAAATAAGCCCCACCGCTATGAGAGAATTCACAAAAATTTGGCTGTACTATTGGTGACCTCACCTAGCATCAATTGGAACTAACCATAGCCCCTAATGCGAATGAATCATTGACAATGATTGAACTTTTCAAAATCATAGTTTCAACTGTGATACAAGAGCTTCACGGGTTGGTCCAACTCATCAGTGAACTTCTAACTATTACCTCGGTCAGTGTGGATCCCAGACTCTTATTCTGTAACTTTCCCTAAGCATCTCACCTTTCAGAATAATGACACTCAGAACGAGGAATATGGTGAATCGCTCATCTCTCATCAAGGAAAGAGTCCCAAGTTCGGCTTAAAGTACCATAGGCTTGACCTTTATGTACATCACCACTAGGCTTCACTCGACCTGAGATTACATAGGGCTTTTGTGGAATCATGATGAAAGCTTTTGGTCAAGGGTAGGACGTATTTGGTTAGAGTGAGTTTTATCTTTCCTTAAGCACTTTATTTTTTTGTTGCTCTCACATTTTCTTGACTCTTTGAGTCTTTTTATCTTTTGTAGGGTTGGAGAGACACTTTTTCATCAATTTCCTTTATTTTCTTCTTATGCCTTCCAAACCTTTGGCATCACTTTTTCATCAATTCCCTTTATTTCTTCTTTTTGTTCATTCTTTTTCATTGCCTTTTCTCTTCTCTTTCTTTCTTTCTTTATTTTGTGCCTTCTTTTTCACTTCATCACATCCCTCGTCTCTCCTCCAAACTTATGCTTTTTGCCTAGCGCCAAGGAAAGATCGGGTGCCAAGAGAGGGCAAAAGAATGGTTAAAGGCTTGTAACTTGGGTTGAAAGAAAAGGCTTAAGGCTCAAAGGGTTGACTAGGGAATATTTCTTTTGGAAGGTCATGGAAGTGTTCAATTATTTGTTCAAGCCAAGGAAAGCCTAGTCATTTCTCAAGTCAAATTACACCTAGAATTTCGCCTGGACAACACTCAGGGCAAGTTTTAGACTAGTGGCACGGAACTTGGACTTGCAATTACGAATTTCTCACCACTCACCGCTAAAGGATTGTTACAAAAATCGAGTCGAGGGCCCACAACGACCTTAGTCGTGCTCTGAGTAACAAAAAAAATGGTCCCGAAGAACCACCCGATGATTATCGGCCAACACAAGAGTCTCAAGATCATCACTATCACCATCCTCAACACAACGGTTTGTCTTTGACCATGGGATCAAAGGAAACTGTGTTAGGCCCAAGTGAAGCTTTGCGTGAGGTACCGTTATTGAAAAATAAAACAACAAGAAAAGTAAAAACAGAAAATCCTTAAGAAGGTTGTCACACCGTCCATCCTTGGGAAGAGCCACCCGGTTCACACAAGTTCCACCTTTGGAAAGAACCGTGGCGTTAAGAAAACCAAAGGCTTATTGCTCACAAGAAAACCAAACAAGAAGCTATGAAAGAAAAGTAAGAAGCTATAAAATAGAAAATAAATGCGTAAAATAACGTAAACTGCGTGGGATGGAATGAATATGTACAATAGGGGAATTAGATGAATATACATAAGGGATGAATATTTACAATGGATAGTTATCTTATACATACCCACAAAAAAGGAAATAATGTAAAGAAAAAGAAACAAAAAGTTGATTCCATTATACAATCCGATGTAGCCAAAATAAAAGGCCTGTAGGGACACTCCCCCAACTAAAAGAAAGCATTATCCTCAATGCTATAAAGCAAAAATAATGCGCAAAATATGGGAGAGAGAGAGTAAAGAAAACTCCCTATTGTCCCTCGGCATGCTGTGGTCCCTGCTGGTCTGTCTGAGATGGGGTAGGAACTGCCTGAGATGAGGAAGGAACTTCCTGAGATGGGGAACCTGTAGGAGCTGGATCTGGTATAGCCTGTGATGGAGCTCCGGTAGGCTGGGCCTCTTGGCTCTGTGCCAGTACAAGCGTGATGTTCTGGGCACGGGGCATGACCTTCCTCTTCTTCAGTGGCCTCACCGGCTCCTCCTCCTGCACTGACTGAGGCAATGGATGCTGCTCTGGCTGGGGCTCTGTGGGGTCGGCTAGTAGCATCTCCAAAGGAATCTGATCGCCTGATAGCTTATTGACCTCCTTTCTCAGCTTCGTCACCTCCTTCTTTGACGCCCTAGTCTTCCTCAGCTTCTTTGTTTCTTTGGCTAGCTTTGTCAATGCACTCTCATGTGCATCCACCGCGTCCAGGATTTTCTTCTGATTCTCCAGATTTTTTTTCAGAGTGTCCTCAATGGACTGCGGGACCTGTGGTGGGGGAGGAGTAACTGGGGCTGCCACGGCTGTAGAAATTGCAGTCAACTTTGTAGTAATTGACTGCATCCAGTTGGTGAGGCTAGTGAGAGCCATGTTCAGCCGTTGAGCAGTCATGGGATAGGCTCTGGTGGAGGGGATGTCAGTAGTTGTGGATGAAGATGGGCCTAGAGCCTCCTCTGGAATGGTAGGCTGGGGCAGTGAGGGTTCCGCCACCACCACTGGCTCTTCAGACTGGCTAGTGGAGGCAACCGACTTTCCTTTTGACTTCTTTTTGGGGTTATCCTCATCTTTCAAGTCATACCAGGAGAAAGGTGCTTTGGGCTAGACTTTGGTGTCAAAGCGCTTCATTGTCACTTCCTGGTCTTCACAATACATGGTCAGGTAATGAGGATAAGGGTAAGAAGTATCACCTGTGCTGACCACTCGGCTAATGACCTCGGACATCACATTCCCCACATTGATGAGGTATCCAACCATGGTGGGTGCGATTAATACAACCCTACTGAGAGGGAGGGTCTGGTCATGATGAGTCGGGTCTAGCCTGCTACATACAAAAGTCTCCCATCCTTTAGCTTCGAAGTGCAGGGTCCTCCTGGTGATAGTCTTCCCAGTCGTTAACCACTCCGGGGTGTCCTCNCCGTCAAAAGGCACAGTGAGATTGCGGACTTTGGATGCCTTTGAGTCCTTTTCCAGAAAAAGCAAATTAGTGTAGAACTCCTTCACTATATGCTCATTGGCCTCCGAAAGATGCTCAGTGAAATAAGACCATCCTTTTCTGTCTCGGAATTGCTGCCTCACATTGGGGTTGTATGTGGATAATTCATTGAGAAGGTGCGCTCCAGGATAAGAGACCGTGCAGTCCACAACTCCCTGAATCTGTGCATCCCCTTTGCTGTCACTTGAATGCTCCCCAGATAAGGAAGTTGTAGGGGAAGTTGAGTATGAGTGTGCACTGGAGGTGGATTTGGCTGGAGACACTGCTCGTGCTTGGGCCGGGAGAGATGAGACCGGGTCCATTGGGGATGACTATGATGAGGCCTCCTCTGACGGAGCATATTCACTTCCTAATGGTGAAGGAGGAGAGTCTGTAACCCGAATGGGCCTTCGTGATGACTGAGGAGGCAATATAACTTTTGAAGGTTGACTTGGTGCCCCGGGCCTCTCCCCCTTTGAGTTTCTCCTCTACCCGTGTTTTTGCGACCTCCTCCATGAGATAGTACCATTGCCTGCAAAATAAACATAAGTGGATATGGTTAGTTTCCTGAACATTGATGTGCAGACACTTGAGTAGTCACTGAAGTCTAAGCATACTGGAATGAGGCAAGACACACTGGACTGACTTCGCGGACCGCGAAAAGTCGACCGCGGCCGTGAAAGTCTAATCATGCTTGATCAAGACACACTGGAAATGACTTCATGGACTGCGAAAATTCGACCGCGGCCACGAAGTTCTAATCATGCTTGAGCAAGACACACTGGAAATGACTTCAGGGACCGTGAAAAGTCGACTGCGGCGCGAAGTTCTAATCATGCTTCAGCAAGACACACTGGAAATGACTCCGCGGACCACGAAAAGTCAACCGCGGCCGCGAAGTTAGATCCAGTGTGGTATTATTTATGGACAGCAGGGACCGCGGACCGCAAAAAATTGACCGCGGTCTGCGAAACATCAGATTGAACTTATGCAAAATGAACCACCGCGCTCCGCGAAAAATGGACCGCAGACCGCGAAAATGGCTATTTACCTAGGGTTCCCAGAATTTGCAATTTCTACGCTAAAGTGTTCATTGAGTTAAGTCCTACATAAGTAATCATCGCAATTGCATTCCAAAGGACAATTATGAACCTATTTGGGCTAACCCTAACATTTACAAGCCTAGAAAGAGAAAATAATAATGAAAAAGAAATTGAAAACTAAAGAAAATAAAGAAGTTAAGAAGTTAATGAAGGATAAATACACTTACTAGATGTTTGGATGAAAGTATGGATGCAAGCAATGCGTTTCAGAGGATACAAAAGTGAGACACGGTTGAAAGTGGCTTAGGCTAGCTATAGTGGGAAAAGTGTGAAATGAAACCCTAGAATCCTATTTATAGAGAGTGCTGGGGACCACCCCACTTACCTACCACGGACCGCAAAAAATCGGTCGCGGTCCACGGTCATTCGATGGCATAAGGATTACAAGGTATAAGGGCTTCGTGGACCGCAAAAAGTCGACTACGGCCGTGAAGTCCATTTCCAGAGCACTGTGTTTGCATCATATTGACTTCGCGGACGGCGAAAAGTCGACCGCGGCCGCGAAGTCAATTTCCAGTGAGCTTCTGTTTCTGTACTCAGCCAAATTCCTGTGTCAAAATCATCCTACACATCCAAAACCCAGTTAGTGTAAAAGTGAAACCTATTTTACCAAGAAAAACAAAGAAAATGAAAGTAAAGACACATGGGTTGCCTTCCAAGAAGCACCTGATTTAACGTCGTGGCACGACACATTTTACCGGGATCATTGGAGATGAAGAAGTGCCACCACGTGGCTGTCATCAAATTTGCCAAGATAGTGTTTTACCCGGTGACCATTCACTCTGAATACTTCACCACTTTTGTTCTTGAGGTCAAGAGCCCCAAATGGAGTAACAAATACCACTTCAAAAGGCCCACTTCACTTTGATTTTAGCTTCTCGGGAAATAACCTCAACCGAGAATTGAACAATAAGACCAAGTCACCAACTTTGAACTCTTTTCCTCGAGCACATTTGTCATGTAGGTACTTCATTTTGTCCTTATACAAGGACGAACTGGAGTACGCATGGAATCTAAACTCATCCAACTCATTCAATTGCTTTACTCTAAGATTTGAAGCTACATCCCATTCCAAGTTCAACTTTTTCAAGTCCCACATAGCCTTGTGCTCCAATTCCACAGGAAAGGTGGCATGCTTTTCCAAAGACCAAGCGATATGGGGATATCCCAATTGGGGTCTTGTAGGCGGTCCGGTAAGCCCAAAGAGCATCATCTAATTTCTTAGCCCAATCGGTCCTATTGGCATTGATCGTTTTGGATAATATGCTCTTTATATCTCTGTTAGACACTTCAACTTGGCCAGTAGCCTGAGGGTGGTACGGGGTAGTGAGTTTATGGTTGACCCCATACTTAGAAAGCAAGGAGTCAAAGGCTTTTTTGCAAAAATGTGACCCCCCGTCACTGATGATGGCTCGTGGAGTGCCAAACCTAGTAAAGATATTCTTCTTGAGAAAGGCTATCACACTCCGCGCCTCATTGTTTGGTAAGGCTATGGACTCCACCCATTTTGACACATAATCAACCGCGACCAAGATGTACGTGTTCCCACATGAACTCACAAATGGCCCCATGAAGTCAACGCCCCAAACATCAAAGATATCTACCTCGAGAATTTAGTTTAAGGGCATCTCATCCTTTTTGAAAATTCCCCCGGCTCTTTGGCATTCATCACACCTCTTCACTAGGGTACTAGAATTTTTATACAAAGTGGGCCAAAAGAACCCACAACTAAGCACTTTATAAGCAGTTCTCACCCCTCCGTGATGAACACCATATGGCGAGGAGTGGCAAGACTCAAGGATGGCTAGTTGCTCTTCCTCCGGTACACATCGCTGGATTACCCCATCGGTGCAAATGAATACATAAGGCTCATCCCAATAGAAATCCAAGCTATCCCTTCGAAGCTTTTTCCTTTGGTTAGAAGAGAACTCACAAGGGAAAACTCCGGTGACTAGGAAATTAGCAATATCCGCAAACCATGGCATTTATCTCATGGACATTGAAAGGAGCTGTTCATCAGGGAAACTGTCATTGATCTCAAGTCCGTCACAAGGACATCCTTGCTCCTCCAACCANATCCTTTTTGGTCATGAGGTACCGAAGTGCTGCATGGTCAGTGTGAACTATGACTTTGGCACCCATCAAATAAGCTCGAAATTTTTCCATGGCAAAGACTATAGATAGAAGCTCCTTCTCCGTAACTGTGTAGTTCATTTGAGCAGAATTCATTGTCTTGCTGGCATATTAGATTGGATGAAACACTTTGTTCATCCTTTTCGCAAGCACAACACCCACAGCAACATCACTTGCATCACACATAAGCTCAAATGGGGCACTCCAATCTGGAACCATGATGATGGGAGTGGTAGTGAGTTTGTGTTTTAAGAGTTCAAAAGCTTGCATACACTGCTCATCAAAATTGAATTTGGCATCCTTCTCTAACAACTTGCATAATGTATTCACCACCTTAGAAAAATCTTTGATAAACCGCCGGTAAAAACCGGCATGGCCAAGAAAGCTCCGGACTCCTCTCACTGAAATAGGTGGCGGCAATTTTGAAATAACCTCGATCTTTGACTTATCAACCTCAATGCCATTCTTTGAAATCTTATGGCCCAAAACAATTCCTTCCTCCACCATAAAGTGGCATTTTTCCCAATTCAAGACCAAATTTGTTTCTTCACATCGAGCCAGGAATTTATCAAGATGACTCAAGCATTCGTCGAAAGAATCCCCGACGACACTAAAGTCGTCCATAAATACTTATAGAAATTCCTCCACCATGTCAGTGAAGATTGCCATCATACATCTTTGGAAAGTAGCTGGGGTATTACAAAGTCCGAATGGCATTCGAGCAAAGGAAAAAGTGCCATATGGGAAATTGAAGGTGGTCTTCTCTTGATCCTCCGGGGCTATAAAAATATGATTATATCTGGAATACCCGTCAAGGAAGCAATAATAGGCTCGACCTGCAAGCCTATCCAACATTTGATCCAATAATGGTAAAGGAAAATGGTCTTTGCGGGTCACCATGTTGAGCTTGCAGTAGTCTATGCACACCCGCCATACGGTAACCATTCTTGTAGGAATGAGCTCATTCTTATAATTTTTTATCACTGTCATTCCACCCTTTTTCGGAACGCATTGTACCGGAGAAGTCCAAACAACATCCGAAATTGGATAGACCACACCCGCATCAAGCCATTTTATGATCTCCTTTTTCACCACATCTTGCATGCTTCATTGAGTCTTCTTTGATGTTCAACAGAGGGTTTGGCTCCATCCTCCAATATAATCTTGTGCATGAAAAATGCGGGGCTAATACCCCGAATATCAACCAAGGTCCAACCAATTTCTTTCTTCCTCCTCCTTAGTACTTTTAAAGTTGAGTCAACCTGCAATTGGGTTAGGCAAGAGGAAAGAATAACTGGTAAAGTACAAGAGGGACCAAGGTATTCATACCTGAGGTGGGAAGGAAGTGGCCTCAACTCCAGATTCGGAGGTTCTTCAATGGATGGATTTGTTGGTGGGGTCTTCCTGTTCTCCAAGTCCAATGACAATTTTCTGGGAGCATAGGAATAAGACCACATGCCTTGAAGGTCATGGGTGCTCTCAAGCACACCATCCACCACTGAGTCCTCGTGATTCAACAAGTCCAACTCCACAGGATCATCAACATGGATCATAACACTGGCATCATCAATAATAACCTCGGACACAAGGTCTATAAAAGAGCACACTTCGGTGCTGTTGGGCTGCTTCATAGATTTGCACACGTGGAAGACCCCTTTCTCATCACCAACTCTAAATGTAAGTTCCCCATCTTCAACATCGACCAAGGCCTTCCCGGTGGCAAGGAAAAGCCTCCCCAAGATAATAGGGACCTTAAAATCAACCTCACAGTCGAGGATAAAAGAATCTGCTGGCAATATGAACTTGTCCACTCTCACTAAGACATCATCAATAATACCGAGGGGCCTCTTCATTGATCGGTCCGCCATTTGCAAATGCATAGATGTCGCCCTAGGTTGTCCGATCCCCAAGGTCTTGAACACAGAATATGGCATCCCATTTATGCTTTCTCCAAGATCACATAGGGCTTTTGCAAAGTCTGCACTACCAATTGTGCAAGGAATAGTGAAGGCACCCGGATATTCAAGTTTTGGTGCTATGGAGTGAACAATAGCACTCACTTGGTGAGTCATCTTAATGGTCTCAAATTCCATGGATCATTTTTTTGTCACCAAGTCCGTCATGAACTTAGCGTAGCCTGGCATTTTCTCCAAGGCCTCAACCAAAGGAACATTTATGGTAAGACTCTTCATCATATCAAAGAACTTTTTAAACTGGGTCTCTTGCTTCTGTTTTGCCAATCTCTGAGGATAAGGGGGAGGTGGCCTAGGAAATGGTGCCTTTGGGGCCACCGGCTCCGGCATGTCAATTATGTGTTCCCTAGACGGGTTCACATTTCTATCCAAATCCTCCCCATTGTCATGAATGTCAATTCTTACCTCACCTTCACTTGGCTCATTCAATGCTTGCTCCACATCAACTGGTAGCTCATCTTGGGGAATAACTTCATCATCATCAACAACCTTCTTTTGCCTCGAAGTACTTGCCTCCACACCTTTTCCACTCCGAGTGGTTATCGCCATAGCATGACCGGTGTTGTTGTTGCTCCCACCCTTGGGGTTCACCACCGTATCACTTGGTAGTGCACCCTTCGGGCGTGTGTTTAAGGCTTGTAAAATATGACCCATTTGTACTTCAAGGTTTCAGATGGAAGTAGTGTGAGAGGATATCTGGGCATCGGATTCTGAATTCCTCTCCATCATATGTTTGAACATGT
The DNA here is from genome assembly GCA_005239525.1 of Nicotiana knightiana. Classification (NCBI taxonomy): domain Eukaryota; kingdom Viridiplantae; phylum Streptophyta; class Magnoliopsida; order Solanales; family Solanaceae; genus Nicotiana; species Nicotiana knightiana. Next base: position 55,151 of record ML374037.1, on the reverse strand, counting down.
TTTCTATCCGACCCATTTCCGAGCTTGAAGAACTTTGCCCATGAGATTGATATGGAGGAGGGTTGCTTGGTTGTTGGTACATCGGGGGCCTTTGAAAACCCGACCCCCGATTACCTTCACCTCCCCAGTTGTTGTTGTTATTTCTTCCATTCCAATTCCCTTCATTGTTGTTCCCCCATTGTCGGTCATTATTGTTGTTCCATTGACGATCATTGGTATTGCTCCAATTTCTAGCATTGTTACTGTTCCAGTTTCGTGGCCTTTGGTTCCCCCAGTTTTGTGTATTACCTTGCCCTTGGTAGTTGTTTGCATACATAACATCCTCATCTTGGTCATTGTAACTTTCATCTTGTTCATGACCACTTGGCCCTTGATCACCATGGTTTTGCCTAACATTTCCCCGATGTCTCCTTTGGTTTCCTTGCATATGAACTCCTTCCATAGCATTTACTTTCTTAGGCCCTTGCAAATGTTGGAGTTGGGCTTTAGCAAGCTGGTTCATGGTTTTTGTAAGCTCGAAAATTGCTTTCCCTTGTTCTTGGAGTTCCTTGTGGAGACTATTCACACCGGTTTCCCCTTGAGGCACATTTGCTCTACTTTGCCAAGCCGAAGATGTGTCGGCCATTTCATCAAGAATCTCACATTCCTCGGGTATGTCAACTTCATAAAATTACCACCGGCCAATTGATTGACCACACATTTATTTACCTTGTTGATTCCCCGGTAGAATGTTTGTTGTATCATAGCCTCGGTCATGTCATTGTTAGGAAATTCCTTGACCATGGTTCTATAGCGTTCCCATATTTCATGTAGGGGCTCGTTTGGCTCTTGTTTGAATGCCAAAATCTCATCTCGAAGGGCTGCCATGTGGCTTAAGGAGAAAAACTTTGCAATAAATTTATCTGCAAGCTCGTCCCAAGTGGATATATAATGGTTTGGGAGACGCTCAAGCCAATCCAACGATCTTCCCTTAAGTGAGAACGGGAACAACCGTAAACTTAATGCGCCTCAGACACATTAGTTTGCTTACTCCCGACATGTGTCAACAAAGCCTTTGAGATGCTTATAGGCATTCTGATGGTCGGCTTCGGTGAAGTATCCTCTTTGCTCTAGGAGAGTAAGCATAACATTTGTGATTTGGAAGTTCCCCGCTCGAATCCTAGGCGGGACTATTGCACTAGCATACCCCTCGTTTGGAAGGACCCGAGGAGCAGCTCTAGGGGCTGGAGGTGGGGGAGGGTCTGGAACATCATCCTGAATATTGGCCTGTCGGCCTCTTCTTTGTGGAGGAATTTGATTGATTTCATCTTCTTGATTGTCATAAACCTCATCCCCCGAAATCAAATTTCCTAGCGGATCAGCCATTGTACCTAAGTACATAAAACAAGGAAGTTAAAAATAGAAGGAAAGAAAAACAAACTACGCTTCTAGTCACAAATATAGTCACACCGTTAAAGCTCCCCGGCAACGGCGCCAAAAATTGACGATGCCTTACCCACACTACTATATAAGTATGAAGGCAAAGGTCGTGTAGCTTTTACCCGAAAGTTCGGGATCGAATCCACAGGGAGCCTATAGATGGGAGTGAGTGTATAAGTGATCTAGAATGGTCGAGTGTTTCTAATTGCACTTCTAAACATTGGTTGGTGTTGAACTATACTGAATGTATTCTATTATTTGTAAGCTAATTAATGACTAACTTTGTTTTGTTTTTGTTGTTGTTTTCTAATATTGATAAAGGCACTAGGGTCGTGACTGTGGCCTAGGTGGATACACAANGTTGGTGTTGAACTATACTAAGTGTATTCTATTGTTTGTAAGCTAATTAATGACTAACTTTGTTTTGTTTTTGTTGTTGTTTTCTAATATTGATAAAGGCACTAAGGTCGTGACTGTGGCCTAGGTGGATACACAAAGGGATTCTATTCTAAGGTCGGGGAATTTTCTAGGGATATAGCTATAACCAAAGCACGAAGGTTCTCACTCTATACCTCTCGGTAGTTTGAGTGATTATACCCTAATTGCCTCTCTCGAGTCCAATTGGGTGCCCAATAATCAAGCAATATAGGCTTAGGTAGGGTGTTACTCTCTCGAGGTTTAACCCGTTAACTAGGGCTCAAGTAGGGTTTTACCATTTCTGGGTTTAACCCCTTTGATTGGGACTACCAATCTCTTGATAATGCCCTAATTTCCTATTAGGCTAATTTCTAGACTCAAGTCTTCTTTCTCAAGAAATACCCAAGTCATGAAAAGGTTAATTAATGTTTGCAACCACTAATTATAGAAATAAAAACCTTGAAATAGCCTAAATAGCCAACACCCATTAATTTCCCAACCTTAATTTCAAAACCCCATTATATACCCACACTAGGGTTGAGCCACAATCCTAGCTAATGGGTCTAGCTACTCATAATCAAAGATGAGAACAATGATAGAGAAGAAGAATAACCCATTTAATTGATTCATAACATTGAAATTGAAGTTTTCAATGTTAAAAATGCAAGAATAAAGCTAAAGAAATAAAAATTCTAAAATATTCACGAGCTCTTTACTCTGAAAAACAGCTGATATGTTCCATATCTGTAAATAAATTACAAAATAGTCTATTTATAGTCTGCCAAATTTTCAGACAAAAATACCCCTGCAGGACCACCGCGGGCCACGAAAACACGACCGCGGTTCGCGAAAACATTAGGACCTCACCGGAACGCCACCGCGGTCCGTGAAACTTTGACCGCGACCACGGTGGGAACTTGTAATTCTTGGGTCTCACTGGAACTCCACAGCGGTCCGCGAAACTTCGACCGTGACCGCGGTGGATGATAGTCAATTTTTTGAGCTCACTGGAAATGCACCGCGGTCCACGAAACCATGACCGTGGCTGCGGTGGCTGATGGCCTTAATTTATGAACTCACTGAAAATGCACCGCGATCCGCAAAACCACGACCGCGGCCGCTGTGGACTTGTTGTCTTGAGCAACTTTGTTGGGGTTGATCCTTGTGCCGGATTCACTCCTATTTTGAGCATATTTTAGACTGAATGCCTTCATTTCTGGTTCAATCCTACAACAAGCACAATGTATAAGCTTTTAGGGCTATTTTTTGTAAAATTTTATCCAAAATTCACGTATAAGGGCACGGAAGACGAGGCAAAAAGCCAAGTTATCGGTGATCCGTCGCCGTCAGGGCATGCCAGCGTCCCTTCTTCTGTCAAGGTGAGGGGAAAGAACGTAACTATTGATGGTTACGAATCTGGTTCTGATATTGACCCCGAAGAGGTAAGGATGTTCAACGAGGGGTTTATTCGGGTGGAGGTGAGGACGGAGGGGACCACTCATAGCATAATCATCCCCCTCGACCTGGATCTGTTGAAGCGCACAGAGGGAATCATCCCTAACTTGGGTCTGCTTTGTTCTGGTGCGGAGGCAAGGACATTACAGACGTTAGACGATGACGCCCTATCGTTGGGCATATCTGGAATGGCCATGCGGCTAAGTATTCCGGTTGCTGATCTTTGCATTTTCACTTTTTCTCCTTTATTTTCACTAACTACTTTCTCTTGTTTACTCTTTTCTAGACCCTTATTTTGGAGATGTAGTGTGCCCCTCGGGAAGATAGGAGGAGGGATATCTTCAAAAGAATAGAGTCGAAGTACCATGAGTTTCTCTCTAAGCATCGTGAGCTATGTCTTTGACTCGGCACGTACAACAACTTCCAGTCTCTTAGCGACGAGCTGAAACAGAAAGATGAAAAGCTCATGAAGGTCATTTGCACATGTAGCGAGCTTTAGGGGTTGTTCAGAGCCAAGGAGGATGAGCTCGAGGTGAGCAGGGAGGTTGAGGAGGAGTGCACAGATCTTCAGACTCAACTGGCATCCCTTCGGGCTGAACTTGAGAAAAGTTTGACCCAGTTCACTGCCTTGAGCGAAGAGCTGGTTGAGACGACAACGAAGTTGGTCAAGGTCGAGGACGCCACGAAGGCGGCTCTGGCCAAATTGGCAGCAACGTAGGAGGCTGTTCGTGTCCTTCAGTCCGAACGGGCGAGTGAGGTTGAGGCGGCCTCGCTTAGGGAGGCCAGGCTTGATGAGCGGATTGGCGGACTTGAAGGAGAGATTTCCAATTTGAACGATCAGGTCGCGACTCTTGAGGCCGAGAAGGTGCAATTATTGACTCGACCATCCTCCCCTCACACTTCCTCCTATCCCGACTTGCCGCAGGATTCTGATGATAGGCTATAATTGCGTATTTTAGTCGCTTGTTACACTTTAATTTACTGCACTTTAATTGAGTTTGAGCTTTAGTCGCTAGTGTTTTGCACTAATTGTGTGTTTTATTCCTTGTAGGAGTGATTCCGAGCTATGTAGATATTATGGAATGAACTCAAGTGAATTGGAGCTTTGAAGTCTGAGTAAAATCCCGAGGAATTAATCCGGGATCGTATTCGGGGGTCAAATCTGATAGTTAAGAACAAACGAAGAGTCGAGTAGGCATATTGCATTGTCTAGTAAAATAGACATAACTATTTGCTCTGAACTCCATTTGGGCTATATAATAAATGGTTGGAAATCTAACTCAAAGGGATACAACTTTAATGTTTTACGTTTTTCAAATTTCAAACGGAACAGGGTGAAAAACGCGGTAGAAACTGTGACCGTGGACCTGGACGCGGACTGAGGTAGTGCACTGGGAAAATACCGCGCCCGGACCACGGTTGGGACCGCGACTGCGGTCGGGTTGCCAAAAAACTATCATTTTTCGTGTAGGAGAAGGTATAATTGTTTGGGCCCGACCCTACTTGGTATATATACATGGAAAAATGGTATTTTGAGCAGGTTGGACAGATTTGAGACACAGATTCGACCTAAGGAGGCAGAGACACAATAGAAGCAAGGCGGGGAATTCTTCTACGAGTTTTTCCTCCCTCTTCCTATTTTTCATTGTTGGTTATGATTTTTAGTGTTGTAGTTTTACTTATTATTATGTATAGCTAATTTGTTATCTAGGGTTTTGATGGAACCTTTTGTAGGATAAATTCTTGTTATGTTTTTATATAATTGAGTCGTTGTATTTTCTTTATTTGTTCAACTATATTATTCTTGTGGTTGATTGAAGGGCCCTCAATTAGCTGTGCCTATTTAGTATGTATTACTCAGGAGAGAGTGCATATTTATGTCGTTGTTGAACAACATCACTCCCGACGTATATGAGGGATCAATAACGAAGGGTTTAAAGGTAGGATTAGGGATAATGAAACCTTGGGTGCAATCTAAGTGAGCCGTACTTATTGCCAGCTAGCGTAATTCGGGAGAATATGTCTAGTAACTCAGGAGAGAATTACCACACACAACACGCTCATGATCATTAGAGAAACTTAGTTGAAATTATAGAAGACGTAGCGAGAAGGATTCTAACAATTGGGCAAATCATAACTCTAGACCTCCTTAATCTTTTCTTCAACCCGTAGTATCTTCAGCGTTAATTTACTATTTAATTTGTTAGTTAGTTAGTTAAACACAAGAATCTTAATATCTATAAGTTAGGAATTCAAGCTTGTATTCTTGGTGATAGTGAACAACTGTAGCTAAGCCTTAGTTCTCTGTGGGATTCGACTCCGGACTTATAAACCGGATTATATTTGCAACGACCGCTTTGTCCTTTTTATAAGGCATAGTTGGGCGTGATCAGATTCGTATGAGAGATAGATCCATACCGAGGCCTAGTTGGACATTTTTAGGGATTCGATGGCAGGGAAGAGAGTTACTGAGCTTGATTTGAGGGTGCTCGTGCTAAGGCGCATGAAGCTCGAGTTGGTGTGGTTTGGATTCTTCTACGCCGAGGGCGGATAGTGGTGAGGATGAACTGGACGGAATCGAGCAGGACGCTTAGTATGATGACGAGTACCCAGATGGTGGATTGGGAGACGACGATGAAGATGGGGATGACGCGGAGTAGTACTTTGTACTTAGTTTTTATCTTTTTTTTTGTGGGCGTCTTTCTGGCCCTTTGTAAGATACTTTTTTGGAATGAAATGATCATAACCATTTGTTGTATGTTATTGGATCTTTTGTTTTATTCGAACATTTTTATTTAAATGATTGTTTTAGAAGAATTATGCCGGTATCTTCTAGATTGAACATGGTCAAGTATAACTTTGATTTAACCTGGGTGAAGTCCTATATCACTGTAATTAACTCAAACGAAGTTAACTTGTAAATCGAATTCAAGTCAGGTTGAGTATGAGCTGAACTCGAGTGCGGTCGAATGTAATTCTTGACTAATTCGAACGAGGTCTATGTGAGGTAATTCGAGCGAGGTCGGTGTGACTCGTAATTAATTTGAACGAGGTCAAAAGTGAGTTGATTCGATTGAGGTCGAATGTTATTCGTCATTAATTCGAACGAGGTCAAATGTGAGTTGATTCGAGCGAGGTCGAATGTTACTCGTCATTAATTCGAACTAGGCCGAATATGAGTTGATTCGAGCGAGGTTGAATGTTACTCGTCATTAATTAAAACAAGGTCGAATGTGAGTTGATTCGAGCGAGGTCGAATGTTACTCGTATTTAATTCGATCAAGGTCGAATGTGAGTTGATTCGAGCAAGGTCGAATGTTACTCGTATTTAATTCTAATGAGGTCGAATGTGAGTTGATTCGAATGGGGATGAATACTGCTCGTATTTAATTCGAACGAGTTTGAATGTGAGTTGATTCGAGTGAGGTCGAATGTTACTCGTATTTAATTCAAACGAGGTCGAATATGAGTTAATTTGAGCGAGGTCGAATGTTACTCGTTATTAATTCGAACTAGGTCGAATGTGAGTTGATTCGAGCAAGGTCGAATATTACTCGTCATTAATTTGAACGAGGTCGAATGTGAGTTGATTCGAGCGAGGTCAAATGTTACTCGTATTTAATTCGAGCGAGGTCGAATGTGAGTTTCTGGATTGGTGTAGTGTTTAAACTTGGTGGAGATAGGTGAACATCATGTGTTTACATACTTTGCTTTGCATATACACATTGGAGAAGTTTACATGTTTTGTTTTTCGTACTGGTGTTCCAGAAGTATTTGAAAGGTCGAGTGATGAACTTGTACTTAACTTCGATATGCACTCTCCGCCGTCTCATTAAAAACCTCCCCGAGAAAACCCAATTGAGGCAAAACCCAGGTGAGGGAAAAAGAGTACGGCTCGGAGAATATCTTTCCTTAGAAGTTGAAGTATTTGAGGTGGGAGGCGATCCAATTGGTTGGTAGTAATTTTCCTTCCATTGTTTCTAGTTGGAACGACTATTTTCTTCCTACCGCCGTAATCTTGTACGGGCCGTCCCAGTTGGTCCCTAGTTTTCCTTCCCATGGATCCTTGCTCGCTTGTGTTTTGGATTTGAGCACATAGTCCCCAACTTTGAGCGGTCTGACCTTGGATTTTTTGTTGTAGTACTGCTCTGCCTGTTGTTTCTGGGCTACCATTCTTACGCAAGCCATGTCTCTTCGTTGTTCCTCCTCATCGCGGTCTTTCCTTATGCTTTCGTTGTTTCTTATCCCACTCTCATGTAAGTACCTTATACTTGGCTCCCCGACCTCGACCGGTATCACTGCGTCAGTCCTATAGACTAATGAGTATGATGTTTCTCCTGTGCTTGTCTTTGGAGTTGTGCGGAACGCCCATAGCACTTCCAGCAACAACTTCGGCCACAATCCCTTGGCGTTCTCGAGCTTCTTCTTCTTCATGATATTAAATATCGACTTATTGGAGGATTCCACTTGTCCGTTTCCTCCGGGGTGATATGGCCTGGAGATTATTCTTTTGATGTGCCATTTTTTGAAGAATACAACAATTGTCTTTCCTGTGAATTGAGGTTCGTTGTCACAATTGATTTCTTTGGGGATGCCGAAGCGACATACAATGTTCCTCCATATAAAGGCGATCATTTCTTGCTCGCGTATTTGAGAGAACGCACCTGCTTCCACCCACTTAGAAAAATAGTCAGTTAAAACCAAAAGAAATCTCACGTTACCTCGTCTCGTTGGGAGGGGGCCGACAATGTCCATTCTCCATTTGATGAAGAACCAGGGCGAGGTGACTGCGTGGAGGTGCTCGCCCGCTTGGTGGATCATGGGGGCATATCTTTGGCATGGTTCACATATTTTAACGAAGTCAGCGGCTTTCTTTTTCATTGTGGTCCAATAGTAGCCTGCTCGTATGAGGCATATGATTAAGGCTCGATTGCCGGTATGAGCCCCGCAGTGACCTTCGTGGACTTCTTCTAGGATGCACCATGTCTAGATTGGTCCTAAGAATTTTGCTAGGGGGCCTCCATACATCCTTTTATATAGGTCATTATTGATGATGCTATACCTGGAAGCTTGCATTCAAAGTTTTTTTGCTTCTTTTTTGTTATTTGGGAGCACGCCGTCCTGCAAGTATGCGACAATATGAATGCGCCAGTCCCAAGTTAGGTTAATAGTGTGTACCCCAATTTGGTCATTCGACGAGTGGAAGAGAGTAACTATGTTCCCCTCTCCGGTTATGCTTTTAGTGGATGCCACCAGTTTGGCGAGGCCGTCTGCTTTGATATTCTGTGCTCGACATATTTGGTCGAGCTGGCATTCGTCGAACTCGGGTAACAGTTTGCAGATCTCGGCCTGGTATTTCTGTAGCCTTTGTTCCTTGATTTGGAAAGTCCTTGTGACTTGATTGACGACGAGTTGTGATTCACATCGTAGGACTACTCGTTGTGCTCCCTAATTGAGTGCCAATTTTAACCCTGTAATCATGACCTCATAGTCAGCCTCATTGTTAGTCATATCAGGGCACTGTATGGACTAGCGAATTATTTTGCCTGTTGGGACCCCGAGCACGAGTCCTAGTCCAGATCCTAACGTGTTGGAGGCGCCATTGGTGTACAGAATCCACAGGTCATATGTTTCGAGGGAAAACTGTCGGCTTCACTTTCGACTTCAGGCATTATTTTTGCACTGAAGTCAGTGACGATGTTGGTACGTACTTGCGACTTTATCGTTGTTCGCGGCTTATAGGTTATGTCGTGCTCGCTCAATTCTATGGCCCATTTGGCCAACCTACCTGACAGCTCGGGTTTGTGTAGGATACTCCTTAGAGGAAAGGTCATGACCACTGAGATGGAGTGTCACTGGAAGTAAGGTCCAAGCTTTCGTGAAGCTACAACCAAGGCCAGGGCTAGATTCTGGAGGTGGGGGTAACTCGTTTCGGCGTCGATAAAAGTTTTGCTAATATAGTAGATTGGCGATTGCATACCTTTATTTTCTCGGACCAGGACTGCACTTACCGCAACGTCATATACGGCCAGGTAGATGAAGAGGCGTTCCTTGGGTTCTGCTTTGGCAAGCAGCGGGGGTGAGGATAGGTATGCTTTTAGTTCTTTCAAGGCATCGACGCACTCTGAGTTCCATTAGTCCATTATCTTTTTTAAGAACGCCGAAAAATTTGTGGCACCTGTTCGAGGAGCGAGAGATGAACCTCGATAGGGCGGCTATGCTACCGGTTAATTTTTGCACCTTCTTCTTGCTGGTCAAGTTCTCTGGTATTCCTTCTATAGCCTTGATTTGGTCGGGGTTTACCTCGATGCCTCGTTGCGATACTAAGAAGCCGAGGAACTTTCCCGAGGTTACACCGAAAGTGCATTTCTCGGGGTTTAATTTAATGTCGTACCACCTGAGTATGTCGAAGGCTTCCCTTAAGTGGTCGAGTGATCTTCCTTTCTTTTCGACTTGATCAACATGTTGTCTATGTATACTTCCATGGTTTTGCCAAATTTGATCTTTGAACATTTTAGTTACCAGCCTCTGATATGTCGCCCCTGCATTTTTCAACCTGAACGACATAACCATGTAGCAGTACGTCCCTCGGTGGGTGATGAAAGTGGTTTTTTCCTGACCTTATTCCTCCATGAGGATCTGGATGTAACCCGAATAGGCGCTTAGGAAACTTAATAGCTCGTACCCGACCATTGCATCGATGAGTTGGTCAATATGGGGCAGTGGGAATGAGTCTTTCGGGCATGCTTTGTTCAGATCTATGAAGTCTATGCATATCCGCCATTTCCCGTTTTTCTTTTTTACCATGACCATGTTGACGACCCATTGGGGATATTTTGACTCTCTGATAGAGCCATTTTCAAGCAACTTTTCCACATCTTCGCAGACAACATCATTTATTGCGGCATTGAATTTTCTTCTAACTTGCCGTACTGAGGGGTGGAATGGGTCGACATTCAACTGATGTGTTGCTATCTCATTTGGGATACCTGGCATATCTGCATGGGAAAGAGCAAACAAGTCTACATTGTTAGTCAAGAATTGATGAAATTTACCTGGTTCTTGGAGCTTGTCGCCAATATAGGACTTTTTACTTTGGTTATTTTTATCGAGTTGCACGGGGTCGAGATCCTCCACAGTTGACCCCGTAGCCTCTACGACTTCGGGGTCCTTGATGACATCTTTTCCTTCGTTACCACCTTGATAGTTTCTAGGGCTCCACAAACTGTAAAGAGACCTGGTCCTTTACCAGTTCCCTCAGAGTTATCGATAGAGACAGTAGGTAAAAGAGGCACATGATTTTTACGTGGAAAAATCCCAACTTAAAGGGACAAAAACCACGACCCACACTGGTAGGATTTCAACTTCACTAACTTGTAATCTCAACTATTACAAGCCACTTTATAATGACTCTCTTACAAAGACTTTGACCCACTAACTTGCAATACACTTATTACAAGCCATTTTGTTACTCACTAGTGACAAAGACTTTAACTTATGACTACACTAGTCACAACACAAATACTGATGGTTTATGGTTTTAGGAATCCTAATACAAAGCTTCTAAGAAAGAAAGATAGGATACAATAGAAAGCAAAACACAAGATTACAACTCAACTAATGGACGCCTAAGACACGTAGTGAAACTGGTCCGTTTTAGTGGAGTTGTCTTCTTGTTCTTGACACACTTGAGCCTTCAATGCTTAGAAGAATGTTAGTAAATGCTCAAGTGAATATCTTGTTTGTCTTCAAACAAGATATTATATCCCTAGGACATCCCAAGAAGGATGCCCATGCTTAGTTGGTACAATCTTCAACCAATGGGAAGTGACTGCTGCACTGTTACTGCACCGTAGCGTGTACAGTTGCAGGCAGTCACTTTTCTGTCACAGCTTTCCAGCTGTAGAGTTGACCTGTACTTCCATCAGCGAGAATGTTAAGGGATCAAGTCCCTGATCTGCTCCCTAATAGTTCAGATGTACACTGCTCAGATTTCTTGAGTTCATGCTGACTGATTTTGCTAGTTACACATCAGGTCCTTTATCTGGTTCTTTACATAAAAGTTTGTTAGATCATCAAAACAGAATACTAACCCATCAATTTCCTCCTTTTTGATGATGAAAAACTTTTATAATCTATGAATAGTTATATAGTCTTATACAGTCTAACTTAACCAGATACAAGACCAGGACCCCATATTGTTCCCCTATCTTTGTGCTTCCCCCTTAAGCCCTGCCATCAATTGTTCTTATTTATCAATGATATCTTCCCCCTTTTGGCATCATAAAAAGGCATAATCATAAAAAAAGCATAAAGAAGTCTAACAAAGCTAACTCATGCCCCATGTGTGCACACAACATGATAGAAAACAGAAAGAAGAGGCAAGCAGGCAATGCAGCACATTAAGAAGCTGATTCATTTATACCAAAAAAGTTGTTAAGTATAGGGAAGTCTTTGCTCGGGATAGCAAAGACTTAATTTGGACTTTTGAAAACGGGAGTAGCTAGGTGGGATCCAATTACCAAACACAAAAAGAGTAAAAGAAGTACTACCAACCACAAACATCATCAAAAACATATAAAGACTGGACATAGACGGAATCCTAGGGGGAACTAGAAGATGAAGGCTTGGAGGAGGATGCAACAAGAATCTTGAGAACCAAATCCATACGGGCATTTGTAGACAACTGTTCCTCCAGAAGTTTCTCCCGCAGGGTCTCTACCTGTTGCTTAAGCTTAGTGTTCTGTTTGGTCAAACGGGTAACCTCCTCATTTGAAGAATGAACAGCACCAGGTCCCCAAGAGGCTTGACTCAACTGAGTCTCCAAAATTGCAATCTGAGCCTTCAACTCCATGATAACCTCATTGGCATCATTCAGTGCATTGATCAATTGGGATATTGTAGAAGTGCTACCTCCAGGTTTCTGAAAATATTCACATTCCTCTAAGGTCGTCTTGGAGAAGGTCTGCTTGCGGGTCCCTACTCGGGGGTTTGCAACAACCACTTTGTAGAACTCGAATACCCGAGTAAGTAGGAAACCATACGGGAGAGCATGATTACCATCCTTGACATTCACTACTTTACTCATATGTTCAATCATAAGAGCAGGCAATTTGATAGGGGCGAAGGAATAAAGAGCCTCTATTAATGTCAAATCAGCCTTGGAGGCAATCGATCGCCTTTCTGCACGGGGGAGAAGTACCTTATTTACCAGTTCGAATAAGAGCTGGTAAACAGGAAGCATAGCTTTCTTTTGGACCCGTTCCCCTTGCTGAATCATGCCCGTCTTAAAAATGGCTCGCCGAAGGTCTCCCTCACAAGCAGTAGCATTAGTTTTCACAGAAGACAGTCCCCTAGATGGAACTTGAAGAACTGTTCCCAGAGCAGCATCGTCAAAAACAATGTCAACTCCTTCCACTAGAACACAAATATGATCCCCAATAGTTGTGAATAGGGATGCATAAAATTCTTTCACTGCATCCTCATATACTTTGGGAACAATCACATTGAAGATACGGTCCCACTTTTGAAACTCAACCATGGCCAAAATTTGGCATATTCCATCCATCTCGCAAATCTTTGGGTCAAACATCCGACCCCATAGCACCCTCTAACTCCTCACATTCTTTTGCCACTTACCATTGTCACTTGATTTTGTTTGCACTGAACCTGGTTCCTCAACAGTTTCCATTTCTCTTTTTCGTTTTCTTGACCTTTGCACACACTTTCCCGTAGAACATTCTACAACCATGGACCCTTTAACACTAGCTTCACCAACTTCAGGTCGCTTGAGCTTTCCACTACTTTTCACAGGCGTCACACGAGGTTTTCTTTTCCCTTTATCCTCAACTCCATCCACATACTTTTTAGAGGGAGATTTTCTTGTCACCAACCACAGGAATATCGTCATCTACCACCACCTTCTTCCCCTCCTTCATCAGTCTTTTCTTCTTCTTTTTACTGCTTTTCTTGCTCTATTCCAGAGTAGAGTCAAGGGCCTCCTTCTTTTGCAACCGTGTAGATGGTCGCTTGGCAGATGATTCAGGAGTAGGCACTCTCTGGTGAAGCTTAAAGCGAGCACTCATGACCATCTCGTCCTCATCATCCTCATTAGTAGGCTCGGGGAGAAGAGGAACTGACTCTAGAGGAGGAGTATGAGATATAGGTTCCTGGTTGGATGTAGGGAGTGGAGAACCAGGTTCCTCACAAGACTTCTCTTTGACAGACTCATGAGTCAGGGATTCAAACAAGACTAGGGTCCCTTCATCTCTTAAGAAAAAAGGTTCTTCCCCTGAGGTTCAGGAAGGGAAGAAGCTCCGTCAGAGGCTCAGAAGCAATGGACATAATGTTCTCAGCCGTTTCTTTTTCAGGATACTCCAAGGGAGTCATGGAGTCAAGGAGAGAGGAGTTGAGATACTGGTAAGGGTCATCCTTAGAGGCTTCAGAGGTCTGAGGAAGGTCATTTGCTGGGGCTTCTTTTGGTATTTCAGAAGGGGGAGAATCAGTGGGTTTTAGAGAAGGAGAAGCATCAGTAGGTAGGGAGGAGGAATCTAGTGCAGGGATGATGACATCTGCGAGAGAGGAGGAATGAACCTCCACTGGAACAGGGTTGGAATCAGTGGCAGGAGAGAAAGATGATGAGTTCTCATTTTCCATTTTTGTGGGAGATAGAGAGATTTACAGTGTAGAGAGGAGTGTGTGAAGATGATGCTGAGCGGTTAGAGAAAAAGAAGCTTGATAAAAGGAAGGTGTAATTATGAGGGGAAAAAGGAAACGGGTTCAAAAATAAAATGACAGTAGGTGTTTTTGGGAAGAGAAAACTTGCAGAAGGAGTTAAAGGATTTGAGAGATGGACGTGATGGACATAGACACTGAAAAGTCGGATGATGTGGCAGTAGTAATTAATTTGTTAATTTTTGAGAGAGGCATAGAAAACACATAACTACTGACCTGTGGTACAGGAACCAGGTCCTGTATCTATTTCTTGAAAATATTTTTTCAGCTTCCTTTTGTTCTACAGAGCGGTACCTTTAATTTCTGTAATCATCATGCGTGTCTACCTACAAAGGTGTTTATGTGGGTTAGGCTTCGTCAGAAAACACTTTAGCTCACTGTACCTGAGAGTGACTCTCATAGCCAATGCTAAGGAACGAGGCCCTCAGTTTGGTCTAAGCAATTACAGTGCCATTCTATTTTTCTCAAAGTGTTCCCTATTCAGTGCCTTGGTAAAGATGTCGGCAATCTGATCTTCAGTGCAGCAAAAATTCATGAAGATGTCTCACATTGTCTCGGAGGAAATGATGTCTCACATTAATATGCTTGATTCTTTTGTGTTGAACCGGGTTCTTTTCCATGTTGAGGGCGCTGGTGTTATCACATAGGAGTGGCACACTATCAATGTATACCCCAAAATCCTCCAATTGTTGTTTTATCCACAGCAGCTGAGCATAGCAAGATGCGGTTGCAACATATTCTGCTGCAGCTGTGGAGATATCCACCGAGTTTTGATTTCTTGTCCCCCATGAGATTAGGCAAGACCCAAGGAAATGAGCCATTCCTGAGGTGATTTTCCTGTCCACCAGATAACCTGCATAATCAGCGTCAGCATAACCGACAAGATTGAAATTGTCACCTGAGGAATAGTATAGAACCAGGTCCTGTGTGACCTTGAGATAGCGTAGGATTCTTTTGGCAGCCTTTAGGTGAGACTCCTTAAGATTTGATTGAAACCTAACACATAACCCCACACTAAACACGATATCTGGCCTGCTTGCAGTGAGGTAGAGTGGAGAGACAATTATTCCCCTGTACATTGTTTGGTTTACAGGAGATCCAGAGTCATCCATGTCAAGCTTGGTTGCAACTGCAATGGGGGTGTCGATCACTTTTGATTCCTCCATGTCAAATATTTTCAGCAACTCCTTGATGTATTTCTACTGACTAATACAAGTTCCCTTTGTGGACTGCTTTACTTGAAGACCCAGAAAGAAGTTCAGTTCCCCCATCATACTCATCTCGAACTCACTGCCCATGAGTTTGGCAAATTTCTTACAGAGTGAGTCTGATGTATCCCCAATAATGTCATCCACATACACCTGAACAATGAGAAGGTTCCTTCCCCGTTTCTTCAGGAACAGTGTGTTGTCAATCTTTCCTCGAGTGAATCCATTGTCCAGCAGAAACTTTGATAGTCTCTCGTTCCAAGATTTGGGAGCTTGCTTTAGGCCATACAAAGCTTTGTCTAATTTGAACACATACTCCGGGTGTATATGAATTTCAAAGCCTGGAGGTTGCTTAACATATACCTCTTATTTGAGGAAACCATTCAAAAAGGCACTCTTCACATCCATTTGAAACAAGGTGAATTCCATATGAGATGCAAAAACAATAAGAATTCGGATGGCTTCCATGTGAGCAACAGGAGCAAATGTCTCATCATAATCAATCCCTTCTTCCTGATTGTATCCTTGAACAACAAGCCTTGCTTTGTTCCTTGTGGTGTTTCCATTTTCATCCAGCTTATTCCTGAACACCCACCTGGTTCCTATGATGGTTCTATCTGAGGGTCGAGGTACCAGATGCCAAACCTTGTTTCTCTCAAACTGGTGCAACTCCTCTTGCATAGCAACGATCCAGTCTGCATCCTTCAGAGCTTCCTTGATATTTTTTGGTTCTATTTGGGATATGAAGGCTGAAAAGGCTAGGGGGTTTCTTGTTTTGGATCTAGTTGAACTCCTGAATCAAGGGGAGTGATTATGTTATCAAGGGGATGAGAGCTTTTGTGTTTCCAATTCGGAACTTGGATTTGGTTAGTGAAGGAACTTGGTACATCAGAAGGATTTCCCTGCATTCCTTGTTCTGCAACCTGTGGAGTACCTTGCACGACATCTCCAACTCTTTCTTCAGCTTTAGTAGTAGTAATTTGGGTACCAGGTTCCTCATGTGTATTTGAGGATGTGGTTGCACTGCCTTCACTTATTTCCCTCATCTGACTCATCATGTCAGATTTCCCATTTGAGACATCCGATATTTCTCCAGGAACCAAAAGTGGTTCATTGTCTTGATCATCAATATTTCTATCCTTGTTTTGGGAAAGTGTCTCATTGAATAACACGTAGGCTCTCTTCTACACATTGGGTTCTCTTGTTGTACACTTAGTAGGCTTTTCTTTGAGAGGAGTATCCCAAAAATATTCCTTCATCACTTTTTGCATCAAATTTTCCAAGTTGATCCTTCCCATTGTTCATGACATAACATTTGCATCCAAAAGCTCTCAGATGAGTTATCTTAGGCTTTCTTCCATTGAGCAGCTCATAGGGGGTTTTGTTTAGGAGGGACCTGATCATGCACCTGTTCACCAAATAGCACGCAATGTTGATTTCCTCAGCCCAGAAGTTTTTTCCAATCCACTGTCAATAAGCATTGTTCGTGCCATGTCTTCCAGAGTTCTGTTTTTCCTTTCGACTACACCATTTTGCTGAGGAGTCCTTGGAGTTGAGAAATTATGAGTGATTCCATTCTAATAGCAAAAATCATCAAATTTTGCATTATCAAATTCTGTCCCATGGTCGGATCTGATGCACACTACTTTCCACTCCATCTTCACTTGGATTTTCTTGACAAATGCGACAAATACTTCGAAGGTTTCATCTTTTTCTCTAAGAAACAATGTCCAAGTGAATCTTGAGTAGTCATCCACAATCACGAAAATGTACTTCTTTCCACCCCTGCTTGGAATCCTCATTGGACCACACAGATCCATGTGAAGCAGTTCCATAGGTTTTGATGTGCTAACATCCTTCTTTGGCTTGAAGGATGATTTCACATGTTTTCCTCTCGCACATGCATCACACACTCTCTGTTCCTTGAACTTTGAGTTAGGAAGACCGCGAACCATGTCCTTCTGTATGAGTTTATTCAACAAAGTGAAGCTTGCATGACCCAGTCTTCTATGCCATAGTTCCGCATCATCAACTACTACCTTTAAGCAGTTTACTTCACCAGCTTCCAATGATTCAAGGTCAGAAACATAGACGTTCTTGTGCCGCTTGGCTATCAACACTACTTCACCAGTTACTAGGATAGTAACTGTACATACTTTGGATAAGAATTCAACTTTGTTTCCTTTATCACAGATTTGTGAGACACTCAAGAGACTAAACTTCAAACCGTCCACATAGTACACATTCTCAATTGAGTGCTCAAGAGATCTTCCAACCCTTCCAACACCGAGAATGTTCCCCCTTTTGCCATTTCCAAATGATACATCTCCTCCTTGCAGGGATTTCAGTGAGAGAAAATCCGTGGTGTTTCCAGTCATGTGCTTTGAGCATCCACTGTCCATGATCCATTGCAGCCCTGTTTCTCTCACTGGTCCCTGCACATAAAAATTAAGGATTAGATTTAGGAACCCAAACAAGTTTGGGTCCCTTGTAGTGGGGAAAAGGATGAATAAGAGCTCTCCTAATCCAAGCAGGCAAGAATCTATTTTTCTTTGAGGGACCTGGTCCCCATGGTTGAGTCACTCTATCAACAAACACTTTGTTTTTCTGGAAAGATTGAGCTCTGGCAGGGAAAAAGTGCCCATTGTTCCTACAGTGGGTACAGAGCCAGTTGTCTGGGATAGTGACATACTTGTTGTGAGGGTTGTAAGGAATTTTCTCCTTTTGGAACTCGATCCCTTGCCTGTTTCCACTGTTGTTCAAGTACATGGCAGTGACAACATCTGTGGACCAGGTGAATTTTAGTGATTTATCAAGATCCATTTTTAGTTTAACCATTTCAGCTTGAAGTTGCCTGTTTTTCTCAAGTTCACAGCACATGCTTGTTTTGACATAAGTTATTTCCTTTTCAAGCTTAATATACTTCTCACTAGCTACCTCCTTTCCTTTTCCTATGGTCACTTTCCTATGTTCTAATTTGCGTTCCTCAATTTATTCCTCTAGGTCAGTGATCACTACCTAAAAATTGTCTCTTTCTTATTCAACAACATTTATTTTCTCAGCTAAAATATTCTTCTCAGTGCTCAAGTTCTCCACTGTTTCCTTCAGGTCTACTACCACTACAGTTAGATCATCTCTCTCATCTTCTGCACTATTTGTTTTTTCACCTAGTGCTTCTTTTTCTTTCTCAAAATTGCTTATGGTCTCTTTTAGGTCCACAACAACCACCATCAAGTCATCTCTCTCATTTTCTACACTGTTTAGTCTACAGGTTAGAGATTCTTTTTCTTTTTCAAGATCACATATGGTTTCTTTTAAATCTACCACACAAACAACTGGATCATCTCTAGACTATTCAGTTTCTCCTAGATCTATGGTTAAAGAATCTTTATCATCAACTAGGCTGTAGTAAGCATCAATAAGAAAATTTTCTAATGATACTAACTTTTTTGAGGAGTAGGATTTCAGATTTCTCTGAACATCCCTGAAATTTACCTCATCATTTTCGCCTTCTTCATCATCATCAGACTGAGCCATTAGCGCGAACAGTGAATCATACTCCTTTGCCTCATTCTCTACTGCCATCATGGAACTGTTACCTACTTTCGGTTCCTCTTATGATTCACTAGAGGAATCTCCTCAGGCAGCAAGAGCTTGTTTCATAACATTATCAGCAACACTCTTCTGGTTGAATCGTTTATCGGGAACCTGGTTCCTCTTGGCTATTTTGTCAGCGTTGTGCTTGTAGGGCTCCTGCTTCAACAGTGGACAGTCTTTGATGAAGTGTCCAGGTTTTCCACACTTGTGGCAGAGATCATAGTTCCTTGATTTTCTTGAACTACCTCTTCTTGGTATACCGCCATTCATTCTAACCATCTTTTGAAATCTCTTAGTAAGATAGGCCATGTCACCATCTTCTTCACTTGAGTCATTTTCTTCAGATTTTAGAACCAGGTTATTTTCCCTTTTTGGTTCTCTTCTCTCACTGTATTTTTATTCTTCAACTCATATGCCTTTTGATTCCCAACCAACTCATCCATTGTTAGAGTTTGCAAGTCTTCTGCTTTAGTAATAGCATTCACTTTGCTTTCCCAAGAACCAGGTAAGACACTCAGAATCTTCCGAACCAACTTGTTTTTGGGAATTATCTCACCTAGAGAGTGAAGCTCATTTATGATGGATGTGAATCTAGTATGCATGTCTTGTATAGACTCATCATCCTTCATTCGGAACAACTCGTACTCAGTTGTGAGCATGTCAATCTTAGACTGCTGGACTTGAGTTGTTCCTTCATGAGCAGTTTGTAAAGCCTCCCATATCTCCTTTGCTGATTGGCAGGCTGAGACTTTGTTGTACTCATAAGGTCCTATACCGCATACCAAGATTTTCTTGGCACGGAAATTCTTCTCAATAGCCTTCCTATCAACTTCACTGTATTCTTTCCTTGTTTTAGGCACCAATGGCCCATCTTCTCCAAACTTCTTCATAGGGATGTGTGGACGACGACAAATGACATCCCATAGTTCGGAATATTCAGCCATTATAAAGTCGTGCATATGAGTTTTCCACCACCCGTAATATTGACCATTGAATCTAGGAGGTCGATATGTTGACTGACCTTCTTCAAAGTTTGGTGGAGCAACCGTTACAGATCCTTTATAGGTGTTAAACTTTTAGAAAGAACCTGCTCTAATACCAATTGATAGTTTCTAGGGCTCCACAAACTGTAAAGAGACATGTTCCTTTACCAGTTCCCTCAGAGTTATCAATAGATACAGTAGATAAAAGAGGCACATGATTTTTACGTGGAAAAATCCCACCTTAAGGGGACAAAAACCACGACCTACTGGTAGGATTTCAACTTCACTAACTTGTAATCTCAACTATTACAAGCCACTTTGTAATGACTCTCTTACAAAGACTTTGACCCACTAACTTGTAATACACTTATTACATGCCACTTTGTTACTCACTAGTGACAAAGACTTTAACTTATGACTACACTAGTCACAACACAAATACTGATGGTTTATGGTTTTAGGATTCCTAATACAAAGCTTCTAAGAAAGCAAGATAGGATACAATAGAAAGAAAAACACAAGATTACAACTCAACTAATAGACCCCTAAGACACGTAGTGAAACTGGTCCGTTTTAGTGGAGTTGTCTTCTTGTTCTTGACACACTTGAGCCTTCAATGCTAGAGCAGATCTTTAATGCTTAGAAGAATGTTAGTAAATGCTCAAGTGAATATCTTGTTTGTATTCAAACAAGATATTATATCCCTAGGACATCCCAATAAGGATGCCCATGCTTAGTTGGTACAATCTTCAACCAATGAGAAGTGACTGCTGCACTGTTACTGTAGCATGTACAGTTGCAGGCAGTCACTTTTCTATCATAACTTTCCAGCTGTAGAGTTGGCCTGTACTTCCGTTGGTGAGAATGTTAAGGGATCAGATCCCTAATCTGTTCCCTGTGAGTTCAGATGTACACTGTCCAAATTTTTTGAGTTCATGATGACTGATTGTGTTGGTTACGCATCAGGTCCTTTATCTGGTTCTTTACATAAAAGTTTGTTAGATCATCAAAATAGAATACTAACCCATCACACCTGACCTCTTCCTCGTTAATTTCCATGCTTCTTCGTCTTTGCCCTTCAACTGTTGGGTGTATGTGCAGTCTTGGTCGATGCAGTAGCATTCTTGGGCCGTGTATTGCTCGCCACGGATGCTGAATACCCCCCACAGGGTGGGAAAATTGATGACCTGATATAAACTGGAGGGGATGGACCTCATGGCATGTATTCAAGGCCGTCCTATGATGGCGTTGTACAGAGTGTCTTGATTCATAATATGGAACGTAGTTTCCAAAGTGATACCACCGGCCAGAATGGGTAGCGTGATTTCTTCGGACGTCCACTCAACTGCATTGTTAAAACCTGTTAGTGTGATGCAGCATTGCACTATCCTATCTTTGAGCATGATTTGTGCAAGAACTCGAGGGTGGATAATGCTCGCGCCACTTTCGTCGTCAACCATAATGCATTTTACATCAGTATTTGAAATGCGTAAAGTAATAACAAGGGCGTTGTAGTGAGTAAATGTCAAACCGTGGGTATCCAACTCATCGAAGATGATACTTTCTTCGAGGTCGACATACCATTCATGGGTGATTGATCATTTCAGCTTATGGGTGGTTCTGAACTTCACGTTGTTGATCGATGCATTTTCGCCTCCTCCGATGATCATTTGGATGATGCGCGCTGGAGACGGTGGCTTCGTGGGACCCTGATGCTATTGGCGTCCTTTTCACGACCCAAACCAAAGGGCCACGACTGGCACCCGGTGCCTACTCAACCGAGCGCCACGTACCTTATCTTTTTTTTTCTATAAGACTCGTCACGGGCCATTATAGGCCACATCTATTTATGTAATTAACAATATTAGAATTTAACTCACATAATTAATTCAAAAAGATTTATATAGATACATAGGGACCGAAAAGGACGTTGACATGTCATACCTAAAGCTATACACATGATACTGTCTTCAAAACCTCTTAGAAAACATGACCATAACATATAAGTCCGGACAGGGTCCCTAACATCCTTATTAAACAAAGCAACATATATAGAACGTAACTCGGCAATACTCCAGGAAGATGTGGAGCTCACAAACTAAAAGCTTATATCTGGAGGCAGCCTATAATGGATGGTCCTCACCTTGCCTATCTACACCTGCATGGCATGAAATAGTACGAAGAATATACCGAGTATGTAAGACAGCAATGAAATGTAATAATAATAAGATACTATCTCGGGGAGAGATAAGAGTCAACTTATAACTTCTGACTTTCCGCTGAGTCCCGAAACATGTAGAATAAAATCCACCTCGTATATATAAATAAAACTACAATATAATAGTTCTAGTTACCTTATTTTTGTGACGTTAACTTCCCAACTGATCAGTGGTAACTGCCCGACCGACCATAGCTCGGTGGTAAATGTATAACTGCCCAACCGGTAGTAACTGCTGGACTGGCCGTAGCTCGGTGGTAGATGTATAACTGCCCAATCGGCCGTAGCTCGGTGGTAAATGTGTAACTGCCCAACCGGCCGTAGCTCGGTGGTAAATGCGTAACTGCCCTACCGTCCGTAGCTCGATAGTAAATGAAGATGCATATATCACAATACTATTAATATTAACATCTTTATCAAATACCTCAACAGGGAACTAGAAACATACTTAGACATGCTTGAATATCATTTTACAGGAATGAATAACGTAAATATCCTTAATTGCTAAGAGTGGAAACACTTATGAAATAGCAGTACGTTTATGTATCGTTACTTGGATCATGCCAAAATAAAGAAGGATTAGCCTTAACATACCTGGAGTAGGGATAATTCGTATGATATTCTCGGAAAAGGTTGCACCGTACTCCTTTAGAATCACAAAATTTCACGTTGCTACTGTGCTAATAATTTTTGCTGGAATTGATTTGGTTGCAAGAATTTTTGTTGGATTGAGTTTTAGTGTCTGGTTTGAGAACGTTTTCAATTTGATTTAGGAAGAAGGTATATGATTATCACTTGATTATTCATGAAAAATTGAAACCAAATTGGAATATCTTACATGAAGTAGACTTATGACTAACAGACTACACTTATGACTAAAAGACTACTGTTACACGTAAGTAGACTTGTTAATGAGTCTTACTGTAACGACCCGATCGGTCATTTTGTGAGATTAGCCCCGTTTTCCCTGTTTCAAACTTTTCATGTGTTAATTAACTTAATTATGATGTGTTGGGCTGGTTGGTTCGAGTTCGGAGTGGTCGTAGTGAGAAATGAGACACTTAGTCTCTTGGATTGGCTTTATAGTTAGAAAGTCAACTGGGTGTTGACTTATAGGTAAACAACCTCGGAATATGGATTTTATAGCTCGAATAGATTTGTTAGGTGATTTGGGACTTATGAGTGTGTTCGGAATGTGATTTTGAGGTCCGGAGAAGAATTTGGCTTGGATTGGCGAAATTGAGTTTTTGGCTATTTTCGATCGGCAGTGAAAAATTAGCTATCGGGGTCGGAATGGAATTTTGGAAGTTGGAACAGGTTCGTAGGGTCATTTGGATGTGTGCGCAAATTTTCAGGTCAATCGGACATGTTTTGGATGGTTTTGACATATTTGGTGAAATTTGGAAATTTCTAAGTTCATAGGCTTGAATCCGAGGTGAATTTAGTGTTTTGATATTATTTTGGGTGTTCCGAGGGTGTGACTAAGTCCGGTTGATCACTTATGACTTGTTGGTATTTTTGGTTGGGGTCCCGAGGGGCTCAGGGTGATTTCGGATAGCCATCGGGGGATTTAAAGTTAGAAAATTACAGCTGAAGCTGCTGGTGTTGGTGCTGGTGTTGGTATAACCGCACTTGCGGATAGGGGACTGCAGGTGCCAGCTCGCAGAATAGGAGACAAGACCGCATATGCGGATTTTGGTGGACAGGAGGAAGACCGCAGATGCGGAGCTGGGGCCGCACCTGCGGAGTCGCAAGTGCGGAAATTTGCATTTAAGTGATTTTTCATAAGTGCACACCTGGGACCGCAGGTGCGAGAATTTGGCCGCAGGTGCGGAAATCCCTGGGCAAAACATATTAATAGGACCCTTAACGGATTTTGGTCATTCATCCACCATTTTTGCACAGGTTTGAACCTTTTTGAAGAGGAAAATCAAAGGTTCTTCGTGGAGGTAAGACTTTTCAACTTAAAACTCATTTATATGTGATTTATGGAGTGATTAGTGGTGAAATTTGTGGGATATTAGTACAAAAATTGGGTAATTAGAGACCTTTAATTGGGGTTTGAGGGGCCATTTGAGGTCTGATTTTGAGATTCTTGGTATTTATAAACTCGTGGGAGGATGAGGATTCTGTTGATGTGATTTTTATCGACTTTTGAGATGTGGGACCGGGGGCCGGGTTTGGCCAATTTTGGGATTTTTGATGTAAATTGATAATTTTGATGTGGGTTACGCTCCTCTAGCATATATTAATGATATAATACTTATTTTGGTTAGATCTGAGGCAATTTGTGGCCGAGTCGAGCGTCAAGGGCATGACAGAGTGGAGTTTCGGCTAGATTGAGGTAAGTAACGTTTCCAAACTTGGTTATGAGGGTTCGAAACCCCGAACTATATGATATATGACTATAACTGAGGTGACGCACATGCCAAGTGACAGGCGTGCACCGAGTAAATTGTGGCCTGGCTCATCCTATGGCACCGCCTAGTAGCTATTGTGGATTGATATCCACACTTCTATGATGTGGTAAATGTGAACATATTAGAAATCATGTTAAGTATAAATGCTAAGGCTTCACGCCGAAAATGCTGAGACCTGAGTGGTCGTATATTATTGTGTCATTTTGTGATTATTTGATTTCATATACTCAGTCATGTTATAGCATATCATTCCATGTCTCAGTCTCAGTAATTATTAATTATATGCATATTAATCATTGTTTTGGGCTGATTTATACATATGTGAGCCATATGACTGAGACTGGAGAGTAATGACTGAGTGAGGCCGCGAGCCTGTTGTTGAGAAAATTATGAGATCGGACTGCACACCGCAACGATACTTTAATCATGCCTTCGTTGGCTTGATATAGCACTTGGGCCAATAGGGTCCCTCCGGAGTCTTTAAACCCCTAGTGAGACCATTGATATTGAGGGATGGATCTTCCCTGGACATGAATCTTGTCCGAAGCTAATGTTATGTGAGGGATGGATCTGGTCCAAAGCTGATGTTATGAGGGATGGATCGTCCCTGGACATGTATTTTGTCCGAGTGTTGTATTCCGGAGATGGATCTTCTTCGTGGGCTGGACTTGCCTTTTCCTCATTACTGAGTGACTACGATCATCGGTGTTTATGCATATTACAGGATGGAACTTCCCTGAGCCTGAGATCCATATATTGTACTGGGTGGACTTCTGTGGGAGAGTTGTGAGCACTATGTTCATTTTCACACTATGACATGTTGGCATATAGATCATATTAAGGTATATCTAGCATATTCTGTTGTTATCTTCTGATAAACTGTGAACATGCCTAAAGTTTGTACGCTGATGATTTTAATTATTGAGGTTTAGTCCATCACTACCTCTCAGCCCATAGTTTGGGTTCGTTACTTCTGAGTTGGTATACTCACGTTACCCCCTGCACCTCGTGTGCAGATCCAGGTACATCAGGACCCAGTAGTGGTTGCTGAGCGGCTATCAAAGTTTCTTTCAGAGTCGTCGAGGTAGAAGCCGGCGATCGCATCCTCGCCTTCTCCTTCTATATCTTCCTGTTGCACTTTTATTATTTCGGACTATGTTGTCTAGTTTGTATTTTGACATTCTTACTTTGTAGTAGCTCATGACTCGGTGACACTAGATCTGGGATCGGGGTTCTTTTATTCATTTTATTAATGATATCCAAATCGTAGATGCTTTATAAAATCGAGACTCTTGTTGTAAATGTGGTGATTTTCCTGAAAATAACTTTTAATAAATGAAATGTGTGGCTTGCCTGATTTCACGACAGGCGCCATCACGACCGGGTGTTTTTGGGATCGTGACAAGTTGGTATTAGAGCTTTTGGTTAAATAGGTCTCACCAGTCATGAGCAGGTTTAGTAGAGTATTGCGGATCGGTATGGAGACGTCTGTACTTATCTTTGAGAGGCTGCAGAACCCTTAGGAGAAATCTCACCTTCTTGAATTCTTGTCGTACAAATCCATTGATTTGACCTAAAGCGTAACTCTTTGAATTTCTTCATGTGTTCAAATGCGCACGTGAACGTTCAGTATCAGCTCTGCATCGACGGCTTGTGACTTCCACGGGTGAGGTGCGATATGTGATTTTATCATGTTGACAATGGGCCAATCTGGAAGACTTGAGTCCGGATTTTGTCTGTGGCTTGAGTGCTGAGATTTCGATTGTGTGAGCACGTGCATTTGGGACTTATATGTTTTGTGTCCTTATTGATGGGATTTTGTGACTGGATGACTATGTGCCGAGTGTGATTTGATGGTGAGATGTGTTCATATTGCTTGATTATGACAATAAGGGATTGGCTGGATATGTAGGAAGAACTATTGAGTGTTTGACTTTTGTCTGGAGTTGGCATATGTCCTCGAGTTGTGAGTGTATTGGAAGACCTCTCATGTTGCTTAGCTATGGAGTGATGTGGATCTTTCTGTTGTGTTATGAGTTTATGGTGATGTCTTTTGGGCTGGCCAATGTCCCAGCAGCGTTCATACATTTGATGAACAACGTGTTTCATCCGTACTTGGATTCCCTTGTATTGTGTTCATTGATATATTCTCGTGGCCAAGAGGAGCATGTTGAACATTTGAGAGTTGTATTGCAGAGATTGAGGGAGAATAAGCCTTATGCAAAGTTCTCCAAGTGTAAATTTTGGCTTAGTTCAGTCGCTTTGTTGGGACACGTGGTGTCCAGTAAGGGTATCCATGTGGTCAGACGAGTGTAGGTAGAGCTTCCAGAAGCTCAAAATTTCTTTGACCACAGCTCCAGTGTTAGTTCGGCCATCAGCTTCAGGTTCTTATGCCACATATTTTGATGCCTCGAGGGTAGGCGTTGGTTGTGTTTAGATGAAGAAGGATAAAGTGATTGCGTAATAGCTATGATTTCTGGAAGGGTATAGAGAGATATCAGTTTGAGGCTAAGCGGGCAGGGCTATTTCCCGCGGGGTGTCCTGAGGTTGTGTGATCCTTAGGTGGTTTTGTAGCAAGTCCTCTTTTATCAGTAATTGATATATGTTGCAATTTGAGTTTAGATCTCTTGTGGGAGTTGGCATGACCATTACAATGAGGAATGCGAGATTTGCATATGATTTGAGATACTAGACAGTTTGTGTAATATGAGCTTATGGAGGATTTAGTGAATCTCACTGCAGTATGGTGGAAGTGATAGCGTATGGGCATTAGGGGTTATTATTTGCCTTGATCTTTGGCTTTGAGCCAAGTCTGTTAATGAAAAGTTGATTGCACGATTATGTGCTGTATTGGTTTCGGTTCGATGTATATTGGTGAATCAGTTATGACCTGCAAAGGTGGAGTCTGGGAATGACTCGAGTAATGGAAATTCTTCGATACAAGCTGTAATGTACTCTATGGGTAGGTGAGTTTTATTGAATGATTGAGTTGTAATTGTAAAAGGTGTAGTGGGTGCAATGTATGAATTTGCTTGTTGCTTCAAGTGTGTGGATTACTTTCCTAGTATGTTGTTGTGCAAACGAGATCAGGTCGTTCTGTCTGCTTGATCGGTGTAATCGAGATTTGTGTAGAGTGGATGACTCCCGAGAATGGATCTGATGGATTCAAGGTTATACGTAACAATTGGGAATCTTCAGGATGTGTATTTGGGTAGAAACTGAGGTCTACATTGGAGGGTGTCGATACTTGTGACATTTCTACATTATCATGGATTCTTCATATCAGTATCAGGAAGGTGAGGGTAATGGTGTTAGATTCGCAGGAAGTCTCTTTGGGGTAAGTGTTTAACCAAAGAATTGGATTCTTTTCCCAAAGCTATTTTAAGAAGAAAACGGGTTTTGATAACCAAAGTATAAGATTATAATTGTAGGAAAACTTGTAAATGGAAAGCATAAGATGCCCAAAACAGTAAGTATATTGCAATAGTGGTTCGGATGTCCCTTTACAAGTTATATTTTACTCCCTTATATAGGGAATTTCCTAATATAACGTCTGCCTTTTTCAGTGATTGAGCATTAATGACTAATTATGACATTAATGTAGCGTTACAATGAGCAACTGTAACTGTTGCGTGAATGTTGGTGTAACGTGACTAATTTGAAGATCTCTAAATCTACCCTTTATTCCGCCCAGATACATTTTGACCGTGTCTATTCATCTTCTGAATCAGGTTGAGACTTCCGTAGCTTAATCAACCCGTGGGTGTAATTTGCCGTGCCTCTTTGCCTCATACCTCTTCATAGAGTCCCGTCCAACTGTCATGTCTTCATTGCTCCACGTAGACTGCTGAGTCATCAAGATTTATTACACGTGTGAAGCTCTTTTTTACCAATACAGATAGTCCCCCCACTTACCATATATTTATCAATTTAATATTTGGTAAGTGGATACTCATTTATGGCGGGAATATTTTGCCGCCACTTCACTCGAATCATTGCATCTTTTTCTGTACGTAAGCGACGCTTGTCACTTCCATTTAATGCTTATGCCATATGGCATTCCCGGTTTGGTTCTGCAATTGTTCAACGTCTTTTAGGGCTTTCTTGCAGCTTCATCAGTCACGAAGTGACATCTTCAATTATGGCTTTCACATCATTGTTTTTTCCATTTTTTGACAGTTGTCTTCGAGTATAAATACCCCTTTTTCTTCTCTTTCACGAAAAACTTCTGACTTTCAAACTTTATTTGTAAAGAAATTTTTCCTTGCCTTTGTAGATATGTCTTCTTCAAACCAATCTAAGAGAGTCATAAACGTTGATGAGTTGACTCCCTCTTCTGCTCCAACACGGAGTAGGAGAGGCTGCAGGTTGAGGAGTTTAGGTTCTACTCCTTCAAGAGGTTCTTACTCTTCTCAAATTACTTCTCCTCCCTCTTCTAGGTCTTTAACTTCTCCGAGGGATAGGGCTTCTAAATCTTCGTCCAAAGGTAGAGAATGTCACGAACCTTTGCGCGAACCGAGGTTCGATGAAATAGTACCTGCGAAGTTCACCTTTGCTAGGGATATTCAGGACCTTAGAGATCAGGTTTCTTCATTGTCGTCTCTTGATAGTTTAGACAAGTACCCTACCCAACTCAATGAAGGTTTAATTCCTCTTATACGCAGGGACTGTTATTGGTATTCCGATTTTCCTGTAATCGTTCCAAACAATAATCAAAGAATAACATCTTACAAGACGAGGCATTCTTTTTTTATACCTATCCCTTTACATTAGGGTTCAAGTCTCCCATCGACCCAGTAATCATCGAGTTCTGTCAATTTTTCAAAATTTACCTCGGACAAGTCGGTCCTCTTGTATGGCGAGTCGTTGCATGTCTTAGATATTTAGCTACTTTAGCTTTGATCCCCTTTACCTTTCATCATCTTATTCACCTCTATTCCCCAATGTTGTTCCGTCCAGGAATTTTTACCCTAGCTGCTAGGAGTAAAAGAGTGTTAGTGACTTCTGAAGATGAAAAGGATTGAAGTTAGTTTCTTCGGTATGTTGTTGTTCCTACTGCTGGTTTAGTAGGTGAAGAGAATCTTCCCCTCCCTGAGAAGTGGATTTTGCACGTGAGTACATTTTTGGTCACATTCCTTGCTTTTTGATTTAAATATTTTATCAATATTGCAGTTGTTTCTTCTTTTTGCAGCAATCATGAGAACCGTCAAGAATGTCTCCGGTTTCAGAGATTGGGTGGAAAAGCTTTTGTTAATTGCTCCGTTGGAAGAACGCTCATGGAAGTACCTCTCTGAGAGGTTTGGTTGGAGAGTTAAGACTCATGGTAAGTGAAGTTTTTGTTTGTACTTGTTTATTCCTTTGAGAATTATTTAACCCTTTCTTTTTGGCAGGGTTTCCTGCTCGTGGAGTTTATGCATCCGCTTCCGTTCCCAAGTTATCCATGGCTCAAGCCCAAACGATCATTTCAGGCTCTTCTTCTTCAAAGAGAAAAGCAGGTGGGTCAAGGACCTCGGGAGAAGAGGAGGAAGAGGAGGCAACTTTGGTCCATAGGTCACGCAGAAGGAAGGTGGTCTCAGACGACGAGTCTACACCTGTCATCGTGCCTTCCGTGCCTGAAGTTGGACTTTCTGCCTCCGAGGATACTACTCTCACTCCCGTGCGTGAATTTGTTGGCCAATTGTTCCGTGAAGGCTTTGGTTCTGTTGCTGATGAATCTCCCTTGGCTGTGTTTTCTCTCCAACTCTTAGAGAACTCCCTTCAACTGTTCCAGTTATTTCTCCTGCTCGCGTGGCTATTCCTGCTCCTGTCGTTGCTCCCTCTTCCGTGGCTTTTTCGAACCCTCAGATTTCTTCGCCTGTAGCTCCTGCATCTCTACCTGCTTCCGTGCCTTCTGTTACAGAAGTAGGGTCTTCCAGCGGAGAGATACCGTAGGTTATGATAGAAGTTCCAGCGGAGGGTAGTCTCTTTAAAAAGTTTGGCCTGCCTGATATGTGGCCGAAACCGTTGATAGGCCCGACAGAGAGAGCTAAGTTGGACAGCCACAGTTCCCTTACATGGGCTAATGAAATCGTGCATATTTCTTTAAAGGTAAAATTCATTTTCTTGTGTTCATTCTTGTACATGTATTTACCATATCTAATTGGTTTTCTTTTGCAGATCAATCTTATAGGCACAGAGCTTATGAAGAGGGTTTCTAATACGGAGCAAGAAGTGAAAGAATGGCGTGCGGAAGCAGATAACTGGAAGGAGCATTATGAAAGCTTAAGGCTCGACATGAAGGATGTAGAAGAAGAAAAATTTACCTTGGAGCAGAAAGTGAGGGTCATGACGGCAGAGTTGGCCGTGGAGAAGGCATCCTCTGATCAGGTAGACAAGGATAAGAGCGTCCTAGAGTCCTCATTCGCGGAGCACCTGTCTCATGCCTCTGAAGAGGTCAGGAGTTTGAAGGCCTTACTAGACCAAAATGAGGAGTATTCGGGCGAATTAGTGCAATCTCTTACTCAGACCCAAGAGGATCTCCGTAACTCTTCGGAGAAAGTTCAATTCCTGGAAATGTCTTTCGCTCCTTTAAGGGCCTCTAATGATGATGCCGTGACTGAGAGGGATGAATTAAAAGTTGAAGTTATGATTTGGGAGAAGGATTATGAAGCTCTTGAAGACAGGGCAATTGTCGATGTTAGTTGGGAGTATATGAACTCTCGCCTCGACACATTGATTGAAATGAGCCGAGAGGGTTTCGACCTTAATGCTGAAATTGCAAAAATCAAGGAGTCCATTGAGAAGGCTCAACAAGTTCAGAATCTCTCTTCACCTGAAGGTGAAGTTCTTGCTGCTCAAGTCTCTTCGTCCCAAGCCGCTCCTGCTCCTTCTGCCAGTGAAGTCAACTCCCCCCCTGATGAAGTTTAAGAAGTTGGTTCCTCCCTTTTTTTTTCTTTTTTCTTTTGTCTCAATTGGTGGTTACCCCGAGTCCCATTGGGGGTAAATTTGGATCTCTTTAAAGTCCCCAAATGACAACTTAGGGGCACCTCAATGTATAAAAAACTGTATACGGCTAAGTATAGGTTAATACTTAGTTTTTACTTAGCCGTTTTAATATATTAATGCAAGTATGAATTTTTTTTTCCGTTGAGTTTCTGTTTCACTCTTTAAGTCTTTTGCATGATTTATTTTTCGAGGTTTTAGTTTTACCTCTGAGTTTTGCATATAGAATGCTTTAGATTACTCGTACCTTTTCGTAATAGGCACGGTGTCATATTAAATGTGTGCCTTTTTGTAGTACGCATAATTTATAGAGGAGGGCCCTTTTTTGATAGACGCTTAATGAAGAAGACGTCTCAACTTCATAAAGGTGTAATAATGCAATAGAGTGATAGGAATTTTTCACATGCTTAAGAATGTTTCTGAGGAATGTTTTTTGTTTTACAACATTTTATGTGTGTTTTATTATCGTCTAAAACTCATGTTGCAACTGTTTTCTTTTAACATATTTGATATACACTTGTATTTCCTAACTATTTTTCGTATGTAAGATTTTTTTCGAGTTAATACAAGAGAGCAACTATTTTTCATTCGTAACAGTTTTTATTCAAGTTGGGGTTTTCACCCGTAACTGGTTTTGTTTTATAACAGTTTTCAATAAGCATGAGGGAAATGCTCTTACATCCGTAACTGTTTTATTTGATAATAGTTATATGAGTACAAATATTTTGTAATTGTTTTTAGTTACAACAGTCTTTCTTTTGAATAAGTACAAAGATGCGCATTTCTTCCTCGTAGCTAACATTTTGCCTCTTAACCTGAACATGTTCAAAGGTTTTTTGGATTAGGCTTTGTGTTTGAGTCTTTGGCTCTTTCGATTTTGCTCGTATCACTTGACTTGTTGGGTAGATAGATCTTCAGGCTTCGATCTTTGACTTTTTGATAGTCTTTTTTGCTTCGTCTTAGCCTTCCATACTGTATAGTCCCCCAAGTGTTTGAGCTTTGAAGAATGAAATCTCGAGCACTTGACTATTCCTTCCTTGTGGTCCTTTTCCTGAAAAGGAAAAACATACGGGACTCGAAGGTATATAGTTTTTAGATGATGACTGCTTAACCCTTTAAAATGTCCATCAGAAAGTGTAACCCTAGACCAGGAATTAGTTACTTCCTCGCGTCTTTGCAGGTATAATATCATCTGGTGATGGGTTAGCTTTATGCCTATCATCTAAAAAGGTTAGTAAAATTTTAAATGTTCAAAATAAAATCGAACGTGTGATACCTGACCGCGGGTATCAACTTCTTTTCCTTAGAAGTAGTACTTCTTCAAGTGGATGGCATTCCAACTTTTTGGTAGATTCTGCCGTCCATAGCTTCCAGCTCGTAGGCGCCCTTCCCAGCTATGCCTCGGATTTTGTAGGGTCCTTCCCAATTTGGACTTAGCTTTCCTGCGCCTGCCTCTTTCATTGATTGAAAGACTTTTTTGAGGACGAAATCCCCAATATTGAAGTACTTGAGATGAGCTTTACGGTTGTAATAACACTCTATGATTTATTTTTGAGCTGCCGTCCGTATCGGTGCTGCTTCTCTCCGTGGTTCGAGCAGGTCCAGATTGATCCTTAATTCATCGTCGTTTGCTTCCTCTGCGGCTGTTGTAAGCCTTAAGCTTGGTTTGCCAATATCCACATGTATTAAGGATTCTGAGCCATAGACAAGTGCGAACGGAGTTTCTCCCGTGGCTATTTTTGAAGTTGTTCTGTATGCCCATAGTACCGCTGGTAACTCATCAGGACAGTTTCCTTTGGCTTTATCTAGCCGCTTATTTAGATTGTTGATGATGAATTTATTCATTGACTCAGCTTGACCGTTAGCCACGGGGTGGTATGGCGTTGAAGATATCCGTTTGATTTGCCAGCTTTCGAAGAATTCTGTGATTTGCGAGCCTATGAATTGCGGGCCATTATCACACACGACCTCCTTTGGTATCCCAAAGAGGCATATTATGTTTCGCCATAAGAAGCTTTTAACTTCTTTTTCTCGTACCTGTTTGAACGCTTCTGCCTCTACCCATTTTGTAAAATAGTCGGTTAGCATGAGCAAAGACCGTACATGTCCTTCAGTTGTGGGAAGAGGTCCCACTATGTCCATACCCCATTTCATGAAGGGCCATGGGGATATTATTGGATGCAATAATTCCGCTGGTCGTTGCATGTTATTGGAAAACCTTTGGCATCTGAGCATTTGGATACGAAGTTCTCGGCCTCTTCATCCATCTTAGGCCAATATTATCCAGCTCTGATTAGGGTTTTTACTAAGGATCTCGCCCCTGAGTGATTTCCACAATGTCCTTCGTGGACTTCTTTCATCACAAACTCTGTTTGGTTAGGTCTGAGGCATTTTGCTAAGGGCCCTCCGAACATCTTGCGATATAATGAGTTGCGAATGATGCAGTACCGTGCAGCTTTGCGGCGAAGTGCTTGAGCTGTTTTCTTGTCTTCAGGCACGGTGCCATTCCCAGGTTAAATTGTTGAAAGTTACCTCATTTCTATCCTGGTCGATCGCTGAATGGAATAGATGAACGACAATTGCATTGTCTTTGTTTTTTACTTCTGTGACTGCTGCGAGGTTAGCTAATGCATCTACTTCTACATTTTCCTCTTTAGGTATTTGTACTACCTTTCATGTTTTGAATTGTCTCACGAGCTCTCGTGCCTTTTCCAGATATTGTTGCATCCGAGTCTCTCTAGTGATGTAATCCCCTGCATCTGATTTACTACCAGTTGAGAGTCGCTTTTGATTACGATTTTCTCGATTGAAAGCTCTCATACGAGTTCTAGTCCTGCAATAACAGCTTCATACTCTGCTTCATTGTTAGTTATATGATAACATTTGATAGCCTATCGTGTCTTTTCACCCGTGGGTAATATTAAGACTATGCCTAAGCCGGTACCTTTTATATTGGAAGAACCATCGGTAAAAAGGGTCCATAGACCCGGACTAACACCGTTGAAGAGTTGTAACTCTTTTTCCACTTCAGGGACAATGCTATTACTAAAGTCAGCGACAAAATCAACTAAGATTTGAGAGTTGATTGCAGTCCTAGGCCGATATATTATTTCATGCTCACTTAATTCTATGGCCCACTTGGCTAATCTTCCTGATAGTTCTTGTTTATGCACTATGTTTCTTAATGGATACGAGGTCACAACTGTGATTGGATGACATTGAAAGTATGGCCTTAATTTTCTAGATGCCATGATTAGAGCTAAGGCTAACTTTTCTAGATGTGGATATCTAGTTTCGGCATCCAGTAATGTCTTGCTTACATAATAAATAGGAGATTGTTTACCTTTATTATCCCTTATCAATGTTGCACTTACAGCAATTTCCGAGACAACAAGGTAGACGTATAACCGCTCCTCCTCTTTCGGCTTTGACAACAACGGAGGTTTTGATAGGTAAGCCTTTAGGTCTTTGAGAGCCTGTTGACATTCTTCAGTCCATTCGAACCGGTTTTGCTTTTTGAGAACCTCAAAGAATTTGAAACTTTTCTCAGAAGATTTGGAAATAAATCTTCCTAAGGCTGCAATTCTTCCCGTTAGTCTTTGAACTTCTTTTTTATTTTTAAGTACATCAGGTATTTCTTCTATAGACTTTATTTGATCAGGATTTACCTCTATTCCCCTGTTTGATACAAGGAAACCCAAGAATTTACCTGATTCCACGCCAAAAGCGTATTTTTCTGGATTAAGCTTCATATTATACCTACGTAAAATGTCAAAGGTAATAGAGAGGTTCTGGAAATGGTTTTTTGCCCGTGTTGATTTTACCAGCATGTCATCAATGTAAACTTCCATTGTTTTTCCTAGATGTTCTTGGAACATCTTGGTCACTAGCCTTTGATATGTGGCTCCAGCATTTTTTAAGCCAAAAGGCATGACTTTATAACAATAAGTCCCCCTGCTTGTAATAAAGGAGGTTTTTTCCTCGTATGAGGGATCCATTTTAATCTGGTTATAACCAGAATACGCATCTAGAAAGCTTAACAATTCATGACCTGCGGTGGCATCAATAATTTGATCTATATGTGGTAATGGGAATGAATATTTTAGGCATGCTTTATTTAAGTCAGTATAATCTACACATACTCCCCATTTTCCATTCTTTTTAGGTATTACCACAGTGTTAGCTAGCCAGTTAGGGTATGCTACCTCTCGTATTGAACAAATCTTTAAGAGTTTTCGTACCTCTTCATCAGTCACTTGGTTCTTGAATGGTCCTTGATTTCTTTTCTTCTGTTTAACAGGTACGAATGATGGATCTTCATTTAGTTTATGAGTCATCACCTCTAGTGGGATACCTGCCATATCTGAATGGGACCACGCAAAGCAATTTGCATTAGCCTTTAAATAATCAATTAACTTACCTCTTCGACCGGGACTCAGCCTCGTGCCTATGTACACTTTATGTTCAGGCTTTCGTTCAGACAACGGAACAACTTCGAGATCTTCTGTAGTTGTTTTGATGTGCTCGTTTTCCTCCGGTTCATGAATGACGTCCGGTCTGGAATCTACATCCATGTGGTCCAATGACTCTTCCGTGGTGACTTGATTCACTTTCTCGTAAGTATTTTGTTTCGTACCTATTTCAGCAGTAATACCTTCCTTCCCTATTTGGGTAGTAATTTCTTCCATGCCTGTTTGGGCGGTGTCACCTTCTTGGGAGACTTCCTTATCCCTTGATTCTTTCACCTTTACTTTTTTGTTGTAGTGTACCACAGAATTTATATTTCTCGCGGTTTGTTGATCGTATCTAATTTGTTGAATCCTCCATTCAGAGGGGAATTTAATTACCTTATGCAAGGTGGATGGTATTGCTTTCATGTCGTGGATCCATGGCCTTCCCATGATTACATTATAAGCCATGTCAATATCGATGGCTTGGAACCTAGTACTTTTGATCACTCCCTCAGCATAAGTGCTAAGTTCAATTTCTCCTTTTGTAATAACCGTAGAGTTATCAAACCCTGATATGGCTCGTGCCCTTGGGATTACTTGATTCCCCAATAGCATTTCTTCCACGACGCTTAGCAAAATCATATTGACTGAACTACCTGGATCAATCAACACTCTTTTTACGTTAGTGTCATGAATAAGTAAAGATATTACCAAAGCATCATTGTGAGGAAGCATTAATCCGCCGATATCTGCATCATCGAAGGTTATATCGTCTACTTCTAATTTTCACAAACCCATTTTCCGTGTGTAATTATGCTTTGTGGTCAGTTTGCAGACCACTCTGTTTACTTCTTCACCTCCGTGTATCACGTTGACGGTTCGTTTTGGAGATGGAGGTTTTGGGGGCTCCTTCATGTATGCATGTTTACCTTTTTCACTGAACAATTCTGTCAAATAGCCCTGTTTCAATAATTGTTCTACCTCACCTTGCAAAAATCTGCAATCTGCAGTTCTGTGTCCATGATCATTATGGAATTCACACCAGAGATCTGGTTTCCTCTTATTCGGATTCGACCTCATCTCTTTGGGCCATCGAACCTTATCACCCATATTTCTTAACACTGAAATTAGTTCGGAGGTACGTACATTAAAGGTATGATCCCTAATTCGCGCATTACCTCTAGGTCATTGATCTTGATCCCTTCTGGATCTAGATGAGGACAAGACCGCATCTCTTCTTGGTGATCCATAATCTGACCTGGTGTTTTCAAACCTGGGACGAGTTTCACATCTCGATGGTCCCAAGTAAGAATCGTACCTGTTTTTACCTAATCTCCTATCTGATTCTGAATGTCTGGATCTGGTATAATCTTCCTCTTTAGGACGAGCAATGGTGTCTTCTTCTATTCAAAGTTTAGTACTATACCTGTTATAAACAACGTTCCACGTTGTAGCTGGGAATTCTCTCAAGCTTTCCTTGAGTCTTCTCATGGCTTCTGAGCTTTTGTCATTTAGATTACTTGTGAATGCCATGGCTGCCCAATTATCAGGCACCCTTGGTAGTTGCATTCTTTCTCGTTGAAACCTGTCTACAAATTCACGAAGTAGTTCCGTGTCTCCTTGTTTTATTTTAAAGATGTCCTCTATCCTTTTCTCGACTTTTTGCGCACCGGAGTGTGCCTTTATGAAAGACTCTGCAAGCTCAACAAAAGAATCAATAGAGTTTCCAGGTAGAAGAGAATACCAGGTTAGCGCCCCTTTGGTAAGTGTTTCTCCAAATTTTTTAACTAGGACCGACTCAATTTCTTGTTTTGATAAGTCATTGCCCTTCACTCCGGTGGTAAAAGTAGTTACATGGTTGCGTGGGTCGGTTGTCCCGTCATATATAGGTACGTCAGACATTTTAAACTTCTTTGGAATGGGTACGGGTGTTGCGCTTGGTTTCCAAGGTTGTTGAGAATATCTATCAACGTCAATGCCTTTGATAACAGGTAGTAATCCAGGAATTTGTTCGATTGATCATTTTGTTCCCTCACCTGTTTCTACAAAGTTAGTAATAAAGTCTATAATTCAGAGTTATTAGACATACCTGGTCTCGCTTCGAGAGATTCATTAGGAGTATCTCCCCTTAATGAGTTTGCCAACCCAGATTGAGGATTTTCCATGGTGATGGTGTTATTGGGGGTGGTGTCGGTGGTGTAGGTAACGCTTCTGGTAATCCTCTTGCAAATTCTTGCAAAGCTTGGCTCACATACTCTGCAATAATTTGCTTTACACGATCTTGTTCCACAGTTTGATCATTATCACCATTGTTGTTATTGGATCTTTCTGGGGATTGTTCCCTCGAACCACGTGGGGTTCCTGAAGGCGATGGAACTGGGGTTCCATTCCTTTGCTGGTTGTTGTCGTTGGAGTTCGACATAGTTCAGAGGATATCGCTTGAAAAGCAAATAAAGATTATCAGATTCCCGGTAACGGAACCAATTTGTTTAACCAAACAATTGGATTCTTTGCCCAAAGCTATTTTAAGAAGAACACGGGTTTCTGATAATCAAAGAATAAGATTATAATTGTAGGCAAACTTGTAAATGGAAAGCAGTAAGATGCACAAAATAGTAAGTATATTGCAATAGTAGTTCGGATGTCCCTTTACATGTTATATTTTTATTCCCTTATATAGGGAATTTCCTAATATAACGTCTTCCTTTTTCAGTGATTGAGCATTAATGACTAATTATGACATTAATGTAATGTTACAATGAGCAACTGTAACTGTTGCGTGAATGTTGTGTAACGTGTGGATCACTAATTTGAAGATCTCTGAATCTGACCTTTGTTCCGCCCAGATACATTTTGACCGTGTCTTTTCATCTTCTCAATCAGGTTGAGACCTCCATAGCTTAATCAACCCGTGGGTGTAATTTGTCGTGCCTCTTTGCCTCATACCTCTTCATAGAGTCTCGTCCAGTTGTCGTGTCTTCATTGCTCCACTCAGACTGCCGAGTCATCAAGATTTATTACACGTGTGAAGCTCTTTTTTACCAATACAATAAGTATTTTGAATGTGGTGCTTCTAGGGATATTCGAGAGAGTATTCAGCGACTTATGAGCTTTAGACTGTATGGTCTTATTCTTGGGTTTCGTGTGGTGAGTCTAGGTTGAGAACTGTGGTATGACAAGGAGAATTATCAATTCCGGGGTAAGTCAGAAGGAACATGGATAAATAGGACAGCTTTGTAGTGGGTCAGATCGGCATGGTAAGGGATATGATTAGTTCTTTGGGTGGTTTTGAGGCAATGAGTTTCTACATGTGTTTCCTAGCAATGCTCTTGGGTGTTGGTGACCTGCGTAGCATGGTTGAGTTAGAAGGATTCAGTTCTGACGATTTGGTGTTGTACAAATGGGATTCGAATAGTTCCTGATGGTTTTTACCACGGTTAGAGATGTGTATTTTCTACTGGTGTGAGGAGCATGAGAGGTATAGTGATTTTGCTTCTAGATGGTATCAAATTTAAGTTCTTGGCTAGTTCGGTACGTATTTTCTTGTGGCTCGGAAGAGGTTATGAAGTTCCCATATTTATCATAGGATGGCATGGTGTATGCGGTATGTTGTGTAGAGTCGAGAGTTGTATGTGTGAGGTCACATTTCACTTCTGGAAGGAAGGTCAAAATTCTTAGGCAGCATTGGCAGTTTCAGATGACTAAGTAAATGATATCTATTGGGTGGCTTGATGAAGGTATACATTTCAGAAAGGGGCAATGTGTGGAGTTGAGGGTGCTTCATTGGTAATGCGACACTCTCTTGTTGGATCGACTGCTAATATTCAAGGTTGCTTAGTGACACGAAAGAGTTATAGGGGTATCCCTCGTGGAATGATTGAGCATTAGTGGTGTGTTATATATTCGAGCGGTGAAGTTGGGATTAGATATGGTGATTCGCGCG
Source organism: Nicotiana knightiana (assembly GCA_005239525.1). NCBI lineage: Eukaryota > Viridiplantae > Streptophyta > Magnoliopsida > Solanales > Solanaceae > Nicotiana > Nicotiana knightiana. The sequence continues at coordinate 15,325 of ML374037.1, read as the reverse complement.
CTTCGTGGACTTCGAGCTTGAGAGTTCTCATAAAGAGGTTATTTTGTGGTTGTGGACTGTGAAGATGCGAGCAAAGCTAGTCAGATGTTAGTATGTGCCATGATTCAGTCATTGTGAACTTTCGGAGAGAGTTATCTATCTGTCGCGGGTGACTAGAGTTGATTTAGAGTTCATTGGTAGGCTAGTATGGGTGTGTGTTCTGCACCGGGTCGAAATTGTTGACTCCGAGTTGCTATTGGATGTACCATTCGATTGTCATTGAGTTTATACATATTCTGGAATGATCTATGATTTACCTTTCGGTGTTGTGAGGATTGGTGATTGTTGGTTATATGCACATATGATGCGGATTTACTTGGGCTTTATAGCGAGATTTGAGTAAGGTAAGTAATTGGGTATTGCGGGATTGAGACGTATTGGTTATGTTCTTTCTGATTCGCGTGGCATGGTATCGTCCGATTCCCCCGTGGTTATGGCAATGCACTTTTAGTACTGGATGTCGAATTTTGCGTGGTTATTTATTTTGAGTAAGATGGCTTGAAGTATTTCATGTGGACCAGCGTTTGGATGAGATCACTCATTGTAGCGGAGTTATGTGGAGGTATGATCCTCAGTGTCAGATTCATGTGTTTTGGTTTTACGATGTGTGGAAGACTCTTAGCATGGTGTTGTGATGGTAATTGTTAATGGTGGGATAGTCCTCTCGAGTGAATCTTTTCTATGATTTGAGTTCATGGGATATTACTATTGAGTGCACGAATTGCACAGGTTATGGCTTTCGATTGTATTGATGCGTCATGTCATCAGAGTGGTCGTGTTGGAAAAGAAAAGGTCATTGGGCCTAGAATGAATACTACCAGAGTTGACTACAGCATGGTTGGAAGGATGATATCGGAAGTTAGCTTAGAAATCTACTGTTGGAGAAAGGGGGAGCTCCATGACTGGCTGATCAAATGAATGGTTGCTAGTTTCTACATGTTTCTTTTATCATCGGCAGTATATGAAAGTGTTAGAGCGAGGCATTTCTTGATAAGAGGTTATGTACCAGTATTGGGTTGTTTTGAGCAGCTATTGTGATTAGGAGTTATCGCTATAAGTGTTTGAGTCATGTGGTATATTATGTGGTTACATCTGGGTTACGGATATTGCTTGACACAGTGTGTTCAGACTTATTCAGTTTATAGTTGTGGAATTTTGATCTTGTAAATTATTTCAGAAGTGGAAAATTGGTTCTAAGGTTTATGGGTCAGGTTGGATTTCAAAATTTTGACTGTGTTGTGCTATTGGACCTATATGGGATAGGGTGACGTGGGATCACCTCCGAGTATGTGCATGGTAGGTTACATGGAAATTTTGGTGGTGTTTGGAACAACCCTAGGCACGTTCAAGGACGAACATATGTTTAAGTGGGGGAGAATGTAACTACCAGGTCGGTCGTTCCGTGATATTAGCCCCGTTTTCCCTGCTTCAATTTTTTCATGTGTTAATTAACTTAATTATGATGTGTTGGGCCAGTTGGTTCGGGTTCGGAGTGGTCGTAGTGAGAAATGAGACACATAGTTTCTTGGATTGGCTTTATAATTGGAAAAGTCAACTGGGAGTTTACTTATAGGTAAACAACCTCGGAATGTGGATTTTATAACTCGGATAGCTTCGTTAGGTGATTGGGACTTAGGATATCGGAATGTGATTTTGAGGTCCAGAGTAGAATTTGGCTTGGATTGGCGAAATTGAGTTTTTGGCTATTTCCGGTCGGCAGTGAAAAATTAGTTATCGGGGTCGGAATGGAATTTCGGAAGTTGGAATAGCTTCGTAGAGTCATTTTGGATGTTTGTGCAAATTTTAAGGTCAATTTGACGTGTTTCGGATGGTTTCGACATCTTTGGCGAAATTTTGAAATTTCTAAGTTCATAGGCTTGAATCCGAGGTGAATTTAGTGTTTTGATGTTATTTGGGTGTTCCGAGGGTGCGACTAAGTCCGGGTGATCACTTATGACTTGTTGGTATTTTTGGTTGGGGTCCCGAGGGGCTCGGCGTGATTTTGAATAGCCATCGGGGGATTTAAAGTTGGAAAATTGCAGCTGAAGCTACTGATGCTGGTGCTAGTGTAACCGCACATGCGGATAGGGGACTGCAGGTGCGAGCTCGAAGAAGCGGACACAAGACCGCATATGCGGATTTTGGTGGACAGGAGGAAGACCGCAGGTTTGGAGATGGGGCCGCACATGCAGAGTCACAGGTTCAGAAATTTGATCGCATGATCGAAAATGTGCATTTAAGTGATCTTTTGCAGGTGCGCACTTGGGACCGCAGGTGCAAGACTTTGGTCGCAGGTGCGGAAATTCCTGGGCAGAACATATAAATAGGACCCTTAGCGTATTTTGGTCATTCATCCACCATTTTTTCACGGCTTTGAAGCTTTTTGGAGGGGTTTGAAGAGGAAAATCGAAGGTTCTTTGTGGATGTAAGACTTTTGGACTTAAAACTCGTTTATGTGTGATTCGTGGTGAAATTTGTGGGAAATTAGTACAAAAATTGGGTAATTAGGGCTTGTAATTAGAGACCGTTAATTGGGGATTTGAGGGGCCATTTGAGGTCTGATTTTGAGATTCTTGGTATGTATAGACTCGTGGGAGGATGAGGATTCTTTTGATGTGATTTTTATTGACTTTCGAGACATGGGCCCGAGGGTCGGGTTTGACCAATTTCGGGATTTGTGATGTAAATTGATAATTTTGATGTGGGTTTCACTCCTTTAGCATATATTAATGATATAATACTGATTTTGGTTAGATCTGGGGCGATTTGTGATCGAGTCGAGCGGCAAGGGCATGGCAGAGTGGAGTTTCAGCTTGATTGAGTTAAGTAACGTTTCCAAACTTGGTTATGAGGGTTCGAAACCCCGAACTATATGATATATGACTATAACTGAGGTGACGCACATGCCAAGTGACGAACGTGCGGGCGTGCACCGAGTAAATTGTGGCCTGGCTCATCCTATGTCACCACCTAGTAGCTATTACAGATTGATATCCGCCGCACTTCTATTATGTGGTAAATGTGAACATGTTAGAAATCATGTTAAGTATAAATGCTAAGGCTTCACGCCGAAAACGCTGAGACCTGAGTGGTCGTATATTACTGTCTCATTTTGTGATTATTTGATTTCATATACTCGACCCTGTTATAGCATATCACTTCATGCCTCAGTCCCAGTAATTGTTAATTATATGCATATTTATCATTGTTTTGGGATGATTTATACATTTGAGAGCCATATGAGTGAGACTGGAGAGTAATGACAGAGTGAGGCCGAGAGCCTGTTGTTGAGACAGTTATGAGATCGGACTGCACACCACAGCGATACTTTAATCATGCCTTCGTTGGCTTGATATAGCGCTTGGTCCAATAGGGTCCCTCCGGAGTCTTTAAACCCCTAGTGAGCGCATTGATATTGAGGGGTGGATCTTTCCTTGACATGGATCTTGTCCGAAGCTGATGTTAGGTGAGGGATGGATCTTCCCTGGACATGGATCTGGTTCGAAGCTGATGTTATGAGGGATGGATCGTCCCTGGACATGGACTTTATCCAAGTGTTGAATTCCAGAGATGGATCTTCTCCGTGGGGATGGACTGGCCTTTTCCTCAGTACTGAGTGACTACGGTCACCAGTGTTTATGCATATTCCGGGATGGAACTTCCCTGGGCCTGAGAGTCATATATAGTACTGGGTGGACTTCTGTGGGAGAGTTGTGAGCACTATGTGCATTTTCACACTGTGACATGTTGGCATGTAGAGCATATAGAGGTATATCTAGCATATTCTGTTGTTATTTTCTAATAAACTGTGAACATGCCTAAATTTTGTAAGCTGATGATTTTAATTATTGAGGTTTAGTCTGTCACTACCTCTCAGCCCATAGTTTGGGTTCGTTACTTCTGAGTTGGTGTACTCACGTTACCCCCTGCACCTCGTGTACAGATCCAGGTACATCGGGACATGGTAGTGGTTTCTGAGCGGCTATCAGAGTTTCTTTCAGAGTCGTCAAGGTAGCAGCCGGCGATCGCAGCCTTGCCTTCTCCTTCTCTATCTTCCTGTTGCACTTTTATTATTTCAGACTATGTTGTCTAGTTTGTATTTTGACATTCTTATGTTGTAGTAGCTCATGACTCGGTGACATTAGATTTGGGATCGGGGTTCTTTTATTCATGTTATTAATGATGTCCAAATCTTAGATACTTTATAAAAGCGAGACTCTTGTTGTAAATGTGGTGATATTTCTGAAAATAACTTTTAATAAATGAAATGTGTGGTTTGCCTGATTTCACAATAGGCGCAATCACGATCGGGTATTTTTGGGGTCGTGACACTTACTTTAGATGGCCACCTAAGACAATATGACTAAGAGTCATTTGTCTTAGTAGTGGCTTGCTGCCACGTGGGGGTGGGGTGGAGATTTTAAATCTTTATCCACCAATTTATTAATTAATTAGGTAATATCATGTTACCTGATAATTAACCAATTATTCACATAATTAAGAATTATCTCAAATTACTTAAAGTTTTACTCATTTTTAATACACCTTATACATCATACTATCACGGTCATAGGGTAATTTGTATGGTACTAGTCCATAAATATCGGGTATTATAGCTCGGATCATATTTTATCCCAAAATAACAAACTTCGACGATACTCAATTTCTTCGATTCGTTAACCCTCTGACCTTTATAACACTTACTTTAGAAATAGCATAAATGCTTATGATCTCAAAATAATCTCATTCCCGAGTCTACGTCGATTAACTTATGACGAAACTTTAACATACGAAATGCGGGATGTAATAGTCCTCAAGCGAAGTTTGACATTCTTTGGTCGCTCATTAGTTCTTTCAAATGCCCTTGGTAGAGCATGTTCACGACCTCTTGCCTTAAAACGATCAGTCCTTGGTCTTGTGACCTCGTTCCTGGTGGAACTCGCAGAGGGCATTTGACTTTCTGGTGTTTGGGTCAGACTTCATATTTTGTGGCTATTTCATCTTTGGGTCGAGCTTCTCCAGGGCGTAGACTATTTCTGAAGGAGAAAAACATAAATTGTGAGAACATAGTAATGGAGGCATACCTCTTTCATTTCAGTGAGTCCCTGTTTGTGGCCTGGAAGTACCGTCGCCGTGATTGGGGGATGGTATGACGACAGTTCTGACATATGGTTGGTGCCTTTCACGGTTGGGGTGTGGACATGCATGGTCTCTTCTGTTATCATTTCTGCGGTCGTTCCACGACTCCATTTGGACTGAGGTCAACCGTTGGGTTGGTCCGTTGAGGTTGTCCTCGTCAACTCTGACCTAGGCACAGTAGGCGTTGTGCATCTCATCCCAAGTGGTTGGGGGGTATTTCATGAGCCGGCTTAACAGTTTTCTGGTCGCTCTCGAACCACTCCTGTTAATCCCACTTTGAAAAGCGGCCTTCGCTATCCCCTCCGATACATTTGGAAGATTTATTCTCACACGGTTGAATCGGGCGAGGAAGTCCCTACGTCCTTTGCCGGGTGACTATTTAATGGCGAATATGTCGTTCAACCTCGCCTCTGCTTTCTTGGCCCCGGCATGGGCGGTGAAGAACTTGTTGGCCATCTCCTCGAATGTCTCTATGGAATGCGCAGGTAGCTGTGAGTACCAAGTCAGCGGCTCCCCCGGCTAGGGTTTCACCAAACTTTTTCAGCAATATGGATGACACTTGTTCTTTGAAGAGGTCATTGCCTTTCACTGCAGTGACATAGTGGTCACATAATCCTCAGGGTCTGTCGTACCATCATAGATTTTCAAGTATGGCGGCATTTTGAAGGTTTTAGGTATGGCGTGTGGTGCAGCCTCGTCGCTGTATGGTTGTTCCACGAACCAGCCGACGTCCTATTTTGGTAAAATCTTTGGGGCTCCGGGTATTTTCCCACCCTTTCTTGGTGTTCTTTCATTTGGTTGCGGAGCATTTTGTTCTCGTTCTCCATCTCCTCCATCTTCCTCAAAGTGGTTGTAAGGGTGTCACTACCTTCATCATTAACGTGGTGAGTAATAGCTGTCACATGAGGAGGGTTGTGCTGCTCTTTTGTCGCTGGCGTGACGCATAATATTGCATCTTCCCTGCTCGTCCTTTGGTAGGTTTGTCGAGTATATTAGTTAGCGTGCTCGTCAACCACGCCTCAAATAGCTTTTTCATTGCTAATGGTGTCTCTTTCGTTGTGGACGTAGAGGCCCTTTTTCCATGTGAGGTTGTAATGGTGCCGTGATAGAGAGGTGAACCACTGCGTTTAGGGGAAGCGTTTGGTGTCACGTTCTCCTCATCTGTTCCAATGACCTCATTGATGGTGTCTAGGAAGTTGGTAGTAAGGCCGTCCACCGTTTTCATTCTTTCCTCTCCATTACCTGCCATGTTAGACTATGAACAAGGGGAAAGACAAGATTTAGTGTTGTGTTGTTTTTTTGTTAGATCTTGAAGAAATTAAAACTTTGAGTAGGAAATCCCCACAGACGACGCCAAATTGTTTGACCAAAAAATACTAATCCTTGGTTAAACTAATTAATGAGTTATTAGGATGGGACAATCCTAGTTAGAGCTAATTAATGAGTTATTAGGACGGGACAATCCTAGTTAGAGCTAATTAATTCTATATCTGAGATAGATAACACGAACAATAATGTAGTTGAATGAAAATGTTGACAATGAATATGACCGGATATAATAGTATGTAAAAAGACCAAGCATTAAATAATATTAAATGACTATAAATGTAAATAGAGGGGAAGATTCACCCAATATTGAAGAGGGTGAAATATTCCTTCTTCTGACAATGATGAATGACACGAGTGTTGGGATTATTATACACTTTCTTGGATCTGATGGAAATGACAATAGAATAGTTCACAAAAAGGTTGAATCTCTACTAAAAGTAGTTCTTTTTATTTTCTCTTAGAGCTTATCATTTTACAAGTGTTCTTATCATATGGAATATCACATTCCTTTTTCCCCTTCTTTCCTTACATTTATATGAGATATTTCGAGAAAATCCTAAAGTACAATGAGAGAGAATATTCAGCAGAATATTCCTTTTAAGATACCAGTACAAAACTAGCCGTTACTCTTAGCTAAACTATTCGACCTCGACCTCGACCTCGACCACGACTGATCGCTAGGCTGTTCGGTTCATGCAATTATTGGTCGGCCACGACCACACCACTCGTGATGGTTTGTGAGTCGCTCTTCACATCCTTTTTTACACGACTTTATTCTCAATCTAATTTTGACCCATACAAAATGATCTTGAGCAATTTTCACCTCAATGAATTAATTTTTATGGTTGAGTTTGGCGAAAAACCCAACTTATGAGCAATTCCGTATTTTTAGAGAATATTTTTGTCATTTTCTTAATTTAATAATGGCAAACCCATATAGTTTCAACCGTCCCCTTCTCTTACTTTGAACTTTGAAGCAGTGGTCTGTGGACCTCCACTGGCACTGACACTGCTTGACAAAAATCAGTAAAGAATCCAAAGACCCACCCATCATAGAATTCTCTATATAATGGTTTTGTGGGAATTGCATAACTAATACAAATTAAGTCAAGGGTTTTAGTCTTTTATAACACATATAGTAAGATTATGTCTGGTCAGGGAAGAAGCAGTGCAATGAATTCGAAGGTGGTGTTGGTGTTGGTGTTGTGTGTTGTGGTGCTAATTCAGACAGAGATGGCTCAGGCTGCTGTGTACAACGTTGGTGGTTCTGGTGGCTGGACTTTTAATACTGTTGCTTGGCCTAAAGGCAAGCGCTTTAGAGCTGGTGATATTCTTGGTGAGTATTGCAAAGAATTTTTATACACTATTTTAGTACTATCCTTCTTCTATTTGTCTGAACCTAGGAGGGTCAAATTGACTAATTTTTGTATGAATTCGAACATAAATTTCTTAATTTTTTTTGTCGAGATAAAATTTATATATTTAGAAATTACATAAAAAAAAATATAAGTCGCAATAATTAATAATTCAAATATTTAAAAACTATTTGCAAAATATATGATAAAAAACCTTATTTGACTCACCAAATAATTATTGGTTCATTCTTTTTTAAACCGAAAAACTCTTACTAGTTCTACTTATTATGACTCTTGGAGTACAAAACCTTTTTGGTGCGAGCTTATAGAATTGTTAACCTACTGTAGTAACATTGTTAGCAACAAGTCTTACAACTTTTTTTAAATTGTTATAACAAGTCTTTAAACTCATTTTGTGCTCAATAATGATGACATTATCACCCTATTTTCTCCTTTTTAACGTTTCTAATTTTCTATGCATGCTTGAAGTTAGATCTATAACCAATAAGCTATTTACTCGTTTGTTAAAACTAAGAAATCCCACATCCGTTGTGGGATCGGTAATTGGTTCTTTATATGGTTTTGAACCATTCTATGCACCATTCTTACCTCGTAAGAACTTAGGTCCTATCTAGATCCATTTCTAAATGTTATGTTGAAAATGAAAAACGGGACCCAGCTTTACTGTTTGTAGTGTTGTTTGACTCTATTTCAACATTTCGAAAACAGAAGTCAATTTCGGGTTAAATTAATTGTGAACAAACCGTCGATTTCTGCACAATAGGGGTCGGGTGAATTGATTTTGTGGCTCTTTACAAATTTGTTCTTAGTTTTATGATCCTATTTATTATTTTACACATGAGAAATTTACTTTTACACGTACGAAATTTATCTCTTTTTTTGACATAAGAGATTTAAAAAGGTTAAAATTTTAAAGATACATAACACGGCTAGGGGTCCATTGAGAGGCATGGTATATGTTGTCAAAGCAACTTTGATTTTGTGTCAGGTACAATTATTTCAGTCACATGACACAGCCAAAGAAAAATAGTACAAGATGTTTTAATGTGAGATATTAAGAATGATTAGCGTTAATTTTGCGTACGAAACAATTATTGTTGTTGTTGCAGCATTCAACTATGCGTCGGGTGCACATAACGTAGTGGCAGTGAACAAAGATGGATATAACAAGTGCAGAACACCTCGAGGTGCAAAAGTGTATACTAAAGGGGGTGACAAGATAAAGCTAGTGAAGGGACAAAACTATTTCATCTGCAATTTCGCCGGCCATTGCGAGTCTGGAATGAAGATTTCTGTCTTTGCTTCATGATTTCGATCTATGCTCTAATATTTTATCACACTTCCTATATATATATATATATATATATATATATATATATATATAT
>ML374032.1:131920-142912 GCA_005239525.1 Nicotiana knightiana | reverse complement strand
CCCCTTTCTCTCGCGCCACCACTGTCTAACCACGGACATTGTCCACTAGGTAATACCCCTCCCTGCTCATCACTTTCATCCCTTTTCCCCTGTCCCCTCATGTCAGTCCCCTCCTCTTTGTCCTTTATTTTAGTTTTTTTTAATTTTTTCTCTCTCATTTTATGTCAGTTTGAGTTCGTATTTTTGGAGAAACTTGGTCACCAAAATAGCTAAGAAAAAACTAAGCACATAAAGTGTATGACAGATTTTTCAAATAATGTTTTTGTGAGTTTTAGCGAAGTCTGAATAGCGCACCTGATTCTAATTGCAATTCGAACATCTCTTAAGTAGTGGTGGCAATAGTGGGTCTTATGAACTTAAATTGCATTCGTTCTAAGATTAATGTCAATCTGTGGCCGATTTAGGCACGACTTGGACACGACCTAGGTGCTATCTTGCCCACTTATTGTTCAATGGTGCTAATTAACATAGTATGACTATAAATTGTGTTGTAGTAGACGCTCATGATTCCTTGCGCACATCTTCTTAAAATCAAAGTGTGGGATGTAACCCGCACCACTATGACTTGATTTGCATTAGTAAGCTAATAATGTTTCTTGGTTCTTTTGAGGTACTATGACCACCTCTAAAACACCGACGTGCAATCATGGTAAAGGTAAGTTGGCTTCAAAAAACCGTCCCACTAATACTAGGGCATTAGCTATGCGTGCTAATGAGCTACGAACAAAGACCAGGAATGATAGAGATGCATAGGGAGCCTCTGAGGTGGTTATGTTTTTGCTTGTACTAGAGAGGACACAACAAACACGGCCGTATAGGACATGAGATATTTCCCTCCTGATTCGTGAAAGAGCTTTGACGCCATCCAAGACCAAAAATTTAAAGACAACTAAAGTGCAGGGGCGAGGCACAACCATAGTAGATACGGAATCTAAATCTGAGGAGGAAGTGTCCGATGAAGAGAGGTATGTAGAGGTTGCCTTACCTGAGGGTAACAATGGACCTAGTGAACCAGTGGATGATTCAGTATAGAATAAGCACTTTATTAGCGAAAGGGTATGGATATAATGGAAGACAATCAAAGATAAGTAGGTCAAACCAGCTTTGTTCAAGAGACCATTAAACTTTGAGACCGCCAGGAAAGACTACATGCTGATTGTGCAGGAAATTGAAAAATATGGTTAAACACGCTTTGCTCAGGGACCTAAGCTAATGTGATACTCCTACAAGAATTATATGCCAATTAGGACCCGGATAATGCCGATTTTGGTTCACTGTAATAAGATTGATATCTCTCCTGCATCTATAAATAGACATTACCGCATCCCATTCCTGTAACGACCCGGCCGGTCGTTTCGAGAGTTTAGCCCCGTTTCCCCCGTTTCTGCTTCATTATATGGGGTTCAGCTTCATTTAGGTTTGTTGGGTCGGTTGGTTCGGGTTCAAAGTGGTCGTGGTGAGAATTGAGGCACTTAGTCTCTTGAAGTAGCCTAATAGATGAAAAAGTCAATTGAGAGTTGACTTATTGGTAAACGACTTCGGAATGCGGATTTTATGGCTCGGATAGCTTCGTTAGGTGATTTGGGACTCAGGAGTGTGTTCGGAATGTAGCTTTGATGTCCGGAGTAGAATTAGGCTTGAATTGGCGAAAATTAGTTTTTGGTGATTTCCGGTCGGCAGTGGAAAATAGGCTATCGGTGCTGGAGTGGAACTCCGGAAGTTGGAACAAGTCTGTAATGTCATTTTGGTTAGGTGTGCAAAATTTCAGGTCAATCGGAGGTGTTTTGGTTGGTTTTGGCATCGTTGGCAAAATTTAGAAGGTTCAAAGTTCATAGGTTTGAATTTGATGTAATTTTGGTGTTTTCGTGTTGTTTTTGGTGTATCGAAGGCTCGCCTAAGTTTGAATGATGCTATGGGGTATGTTGGTATGTTTGGTTAGGGCCCCGAGGGACTCGGGATTGATTTTGGATGGCTGGCGGGGGTTTAAACTTGGGAAATTTGCAGCAAATGGCTGCTGGTGTAAAGCTACTCGTGTGGCCGCAGCGGATGGGCAGCCGCAAGTGTGATGCCGCAGGTGCGAAGGTCCATGCGCAGGTGCGAAAGGAGGCTAGGCAGGAGGAGTCCGCAGGTGCGAAGAGGTGGCCGCGCCTGCGAAAAGATCGCAGGTGCGAGAAACTGGTCCGTAGTGGGATTTTGCAGGTGCCCACCTGGGACCGCAGGTGCGAGGAAAGGTCCGCAGGTGCGGATTAGCTGGGCAGAACAGTATAAAAGAAAGCCTCCATGAAATTTTGGTCATTCTACCATTGTTGCATGCAATTGGAGCTTATTTGAGGGCAATTTGAAGAGAGAATTCGAGGGTCTTCAGTGGAGGTAAGTTCCCGGATTATTAAAGTCGTTTATATGCTATTTTTTTCAGATTAGGCTTGTAATTTGAAGGATTAAAGTAGAAAAAGTTTTGAAAAATGGGAGGAAAGATTTGAAAATTTCTTTTGGAAATTTTAGTGGGCAATTGTGGTCCGATTTTGATGTTCTTGGTATGTACGGACTCGTGGGAGGATAAGGGTTCTTGTGATGTAAATTTTATCGGATTCCGAGATGTAGTCCCAAGACTCGGGTTTGGCCGAATTTCGAGATTTTTGAATAAATTGATAGTTTTCGATTGGGTTGTGTTCCTTTAGCATATATTGATGATGTTAAACTGGTTTTGGTTAGATTCGGAGAAATCGGGAGCCAATTTGAGGGGCAAGAGCATCACGGTCTAGTATTGTGGCCCGGTAGAGGTAAGTAATGGTTATAAATCTTGTCCTGAGGGTATGAAACCCCGGACTTCATATTTCTCACTGTTTTCAGAAATGGCGCACATATGGGATGACGAGTATGTGGCGTGCACTGGTTTTTGGATTGGACTTGGTCCTCTCCACGGCAACTATTGAGTTGCGTATTTTACTCTAAATCATATGTTAAACTGTGTTCTAAAGACTATTGCTATATTTGGGCTATAGGCCATGTTTGGGGCCTCGTGCCGACTTGTTTAGACCCCTTGGGCGATTTTTACTGCTATTTCCTCACTGTTTATTGATGATTTCACTCAGTCACATTGTGCTTACTATTTTCGAAACTCAGCCTGATTTACACTACTTTGAGATTTAAAAATGATGTTTCGGGTCGTGTACCCCGTTTTACTGATTCTCCCGAGGGGCTTTTGAGAGGTTCTGACTGAGTGAGGCCGAGGGCCTGATTATGAGGATATGATATTCCACGAGGTGGATTGATATTAGCGATTGGGCTAAAGGAGCTCCTCCGGAGTCTATACACACCTCCAGTGAGCGCAGGTACCTACTGAGTGCGAGTGTCGAGTGCCGAGTGACGAGTGACGAGTGATTGGGAGGCATGAGTGATTGTGAGGTATGCCCGAGGGGCTGATTATGAGTAACTGTAAGGCATGACCGAGGGGCTGATTATGAAACATGTTTTTGCCCGAGGGGCTACTTATGATTTTACCACTTTCACTCTGAACGTATGAAATATGTTTTGCCCGAGGGGCCTTTTTATGATTTTCAGTATTTTTACACTAAACTTCTTGAAAGTTATGTTGAAACTATTGGCAAGTAAATATCCAAATGATTTTTACTAAAATCGGCTTTTAAGCGTGATGATTTAACGTATACATTGTTGGAAAGAAAGGTTGTTCTTATTGTGGATTGATGAATTGATTTTATGTGTTTCTTGCTGCTCAGACCTGAATTATTTTCATTACTACTGAGTTGGTGTACTCACATTACTCCCTGCACCTTGTGTGCAGATCCAGGTGTTAGGGCAGGTTGAGCTGTGTATCTGTTCCAGATATTTCTCGGAGGTTTGTGAGGTAGCTGCATGCTTCCGCAGTCCTGCTCTCTCTCTCTCTCTCCTACTTACTATTATAGAATTTATTTTCTTTTGAGTTGTATATTCTTATGTAGATGCCCATGACCAGTGACTCTGGGATCTCGGGGGTTGTATTTAATATTCAGTATAGCTTTAACTATTTTATAAATGTCTAAAGGAAATCTTTATGGGTTATCACTGTAGTAAAGATGTAAATGGAAGCTTATTATGATTTAAGTGTAGTTTTGGCTGGCCTAGTTCCACGATAGGCGCCATCACGACTGGCTTAGATTTGGGGTCGTGCCAATTCCATCCTCATGGTGAGTACTTGCAGAGACTAAAGGAGCAAGACATACTCCACAAATTACAGCTGATGTGTGAACCAATGAAATAGTCGGTGTAGAGCAACACCATCGGTCCAGGAAAGGCGTTCATGACCAGGAGTCTAGGAGTTAGTTGAATTGTGAGTAGCAGGTTGATTTCAGCAACGCATAAATCAATTGTACATTGGGAGCACTTGATCTTTGTATACGTATTGGTATGTAGTATTCCAGTTAATATTGGGGTGGTGTTGTGGAGTCTGATGCACCGAACTCGAGGTAGTAAGCAACTAAGCCTTTATTATGTGTCACGACCCACACATCCCTCCGAAACACGCCATGACAACACCTAGTCTCTACGACTAGGTAAGCCTAACAAATCACGGAATATCAATGATGGAAGAAAATTAATAACTACTGCAATAGATACTGAATAACAATAACAATGTCGCTCAGAATGTACGATAACCAAAATGCTAAACATATATAACTTTCCCAAAACCCGGAACGTCATGAGTCACAATCTACAGAAAGAAAATAGTATCTCTATACACCAAAGTCTAATAAAAAGAAATACAGAAAGTGGTTGACATGGGGAAGAATAGAGGGGGACTCCAAGGTCTGCGGACACGACAGATATACCTTGAAGTCTCTAAAATTGTCTAGGTTCACTGATAATGCGACTGATAATGAGAACATGGATCTGCACACAAAACATGTGCAGAAGAGTAGCATGAGTACACCACAATGGTACCCAGTAAGTGCGAAGCCCAACCTCGGTCGAGTAGTGACGAGGTCAGTTCAGGTCAGGCCCACTGGTATATAATAAATAAAGCAAATGAATATAATAGTAAAATAAGATACTGGAGTTCAACAAAAGTAAACACAATGAAATAACAGTACAACACACAATGATAAATAACATGGGATCTCCCGAGATACCATCTCATAGTCCCAAAAGTAAATATGTAGGGAGAACTCCCAAGGTACAACCTCGTAGTCTCAAAAGTAAATAGCAGGGAGAACTCCCGAGGTACCACCTCGTAGTCTCAAAACTAAATATGCAGGGGGTCTCCCAGGATATCGTCTCTTAGTCCCAAAAGTAAATATGCAGGGGTATCTCCCGGGGTACTGTTCCGTAGTCTCAAAGTAAATACACAGCTCAGACAAATGAAGATAACAAGTACAACAAGAGAATATACAGTTTATAAGTACAAGTCAAGAAAAGAAGGAGGAATTCACTAAGCATGGTGCAAAGAGTTCAGTTAAGCAATTAAGACACGTAGACATGCTATTCTAGGCTAACAGGATAACTGCACATGCCAGTATGCTCAATTAGGATGAAAACAGGAAATTTTTCAGTAGAAATCAGGTTTTGCAACAAATAGCCCGTGTACGTACTCCTCAACTCGCGTACACGGTGCTCACATATCATATCGGTATCAAATCCTAAGGGGATTTCCCCTATACAAGGTTAGGCAAGCCCCTTACCTCGAACCAAGCTAAATCAATCGGTATCAATGTTTTTCCCATGAATATCCTATAAGAAACTAATCTAATCATTGAAATCTAAGTTAAAGCAAGAAATGAGCAAATCATCCCAAAAAGCCTCCCCGGACCCACGTCTCGGAATCGGGAAAAAGTCACAAAATATGAACACCCATTCACTCACGACTCCAACCATATAAGAATTACTCGAATCCGGCCTCAATTCGCCTTTCAAAACTCAAAATTTTAGTCCATGAAGTTTCTACCATTTTCCCCCAAATTTCCAACTCAAATCCCTATTAGATGATGAAAATAGCAACAGATTCATGAAATATAGTCCAATACTGGTTAGAATCACTTACCCAAAAAATCTTCTTGAAGAAACCTCAAACAATTTCCTCTCACCGAGCTCTCAAAGTCCCAAAATCGACATGGGAATCAAACCCTCGAAATCCTTTTTTATGCCCAGCAATCTCGCTTCTGCGAGCCTCTAACCGCACCTGCAGTGCAGCACCTGTGGAAATTCCATCGCAGGTGTGAATTTAACTTATGTCCCCTGGGTCTGTATCTGCGAGAGGAGCGCCGCACCTGCAGATCCGCTCCTGCGACAAAGGAGTCGCACTTGCGACCCACACCGCACCTGCGCACCGTACAACCATAAAAAAGAGGACGCTTCTGTGCACTTACCTCCGCACATGTGAACCCATCTTCGGCTTCCAAATTCCACATTGCACTTTGTGCGAGTTCGCACATGCAGTCTCCCTTCCGCAGGTGCGAAACACCAGAAACTAGGAATCTACAGCAAATGCCTAAGTCCAAATTAAGCATCTGAAACACACTCGAGGCCTCTGGGACCTCAACAAAACATACCAACCAGACCTAAAACACCATACAAACTTACTCTATCCCTAAAATCACATCAAACAATGTTAACAACACGAATCACCCTCCGATTCAAATTTAACGAACTTGAAACTTCCAATTTCTACAACCGATGCCCAAACCTATCAAACCATGTCCGATTGATCCCAAATTTTGCACACAAGTAATATTCAACATTATGGACCTACCCCAACTTTTGGAATCGGAATCGGACCCTGATATCAAAAAGTCCACTATCGGTCAAAATCTACGGGAATTCGACTTTCGCCATCTCAAACCTAAATGAGCTACAGACCTCCAAAATACAATACAGACACACTCCTAATTCCAAACTCGCTCAACGGAGCTAACATAACCAAAGAAACTCCATTCCGTAATCGTCTTCACACAGTTCTAACTACGGTCAAAATCATAAGACTTAAGCTTCCGTTTAGGGACTAAGTTTCCCAAAACACTCTGAAACCATAACCACCACCTCCCGAAAAAATACATAAGCAGAAAGAGATACGGGGGAAACAATATAGAATGGATCGGGACTATAACTCTCAAAACGACCGGTCGGGTCGCACACTATGTGCATACGTTGACTACACTTTTAGCCAAATATAAGTTGGCTAGACCGGGAGATGACCTTAGAGATGAAACTGAGGGGGCACCAAACGATATTTATGTGGTGTCAGACCTCAATGAGGAGCGATTCTAGAAGATCAGTAAAGACATGTAGCTTCCAACAATAGAGGGCGAGATACGCCAGTTGAAGATGGATTTAGAAGCCAGGGATCATGCACTAGATAGTGCAGTGGAGTCCAAAGAGCAGCGAATGTAGAATCCAACACTTTCAGGGATTTAGATTTGCGACTGGTTCTCGCTACAACCAAAATAATTGAGGTAGCTTCTGACACCCACTCTACTTTTTCTCTTCATTTTTGCTTTTGTGATATTGTCTAACTAGGATAGTGCACATTCTTAAGTGTGGTGTGGGTTTCATATTTTTTATTGGCATGTACTTTAATTTCTAATTATACATCTGTTACTATATAATCACAATTGAGGCCATTGTAGTTGTATATATATGGGTGGTTTTGCATGGCTCAGTCCTAGGCTTTCTTTATACCACGATTCTTTCATGGGGATGTCAGTTCTTGAACAGAGTACTTTTAGGTAGGTTTTTTTTAATTTTAAAAAAAATTATTGGACTTATTTCTATGATGAACTTCCTAGACAGCTTTCTTGAAGGAAAAAGTATAAGAAAAAATACAAAAGGATTTGATTTTTCGAAATGACAATGGAATCAGGAGAACTTGAGTAACTTTGTTTTTTGGCATATTATATATCGAGTCTTAGTGTTTAGTACTTTCTTATTTATTCTTGTGACCTGATGCCTTGAGAATAGATATGACTCATCTTTTGACTCCTATTATGTACTTCCTATGTGATTCTATTATATGATAATTGTACAGTTACCTTAACTTGAGAGTCGAGTCTAAGTCGTCCTGAGTAAGTCATGTCCATTTTGTGAGGTAAGATTTTTCATTGTACCCTGTGCCATTCCTTGCTAGTCTAGAACGTTCCATGTGTGTGAGTTGAAGTGAAATATGTAAGCCTTGTGAGTACAAAATACGAGTCAAAAGATAAGCCCACGTTTCAAAATAAAGTCAAATATATTCTCAAGGCATATAGTCACAAGAATCAAGAACAAAACACTCAGCACAAATACGCCAACTCTAAGCCCCGATATAAAACATGTTAAAATATAGATACTCAAGTTCTCCCTATTCCATTGTTGTTTCTAAAAATAAAAAATAAAATTGTTATTTTTCTGGTAGACTTGTTCCCTCAAGAAAGATGTCTAGGTAGACATTGTTTGGAAAAGTACAATTAATTTTTGAAAACTAAAAACATTTTACCTAAAAGTACCTGGTTTAAGAACTGGTATCCTCAAGAAAGAACCGTGGTATAAAGAAAATTTGGGATTAAATGTAACGACCCGACCGGTCATTCCATGAGATTAGCGCTGTTTCCCCTGTTTCCACTTTATCATATGTTGCTTAGCCTATTTATATTGTGTTGGGTCGGTTGGTTTGGGTTCGGAGTGGTCATGGTGAGAACTGAGACACTTAGTCTCTTAAATTGGCTTAATAGCTGGAAAAATCAACTGGGAGTTGACTTATTAGTAAGCGACCTCGGAATGTAGATTTTATGGTCGGACAACTTCGTTAGCTGATATGGGACTTAGGAGTGTGTTTGGAATGAAGTTTTGATGTCCGGTGTAGAATTAGGCTAGAATTGGCGAAAGTTAGTTTTTGGCGATTTCCGGTTGGCAGTGGAAAATAGGCTATCGGGGTCGGAATGGGATTTCGGAAGTTGGAGCAGGTTCGTAATGTCATTTTGGATATGTGTGCAATTTTTCAGGTCAATAGAATGTGTATTGGATGGTTTCGGCATCATTGGCGAAATTTAGAAGTTTCAAAGTTCATAGGCTTGAATTTGATGTGACTTTGGTGTTTTTGCGTTGGTTTTGGTGTTTC
The DNA here is from genome assembly GCA_005239525.1 of Nicotiana knightiana. Classification (NCBI taxonomy): domain Eukaryota; kingdom Viridiplantae; phylum Streptophyta; class Magnoliopsida; order Solanales; family Solanaceae; genus Nicotiana; species Nicotiana knightiana. Next base: position 133,830 of record ML374032.1, on the reverse strand, counting down.
GAAGGCTTGACTAAGTTCGAATGAGGTTATGGGATGTGTTGATATGTTTGGTTGGGGCCCTGAGGGGCTCTGGATTGATTTCGGATGGTTAACGGAGGTTTGGACTTAGGAATTTGCAGCAAAGTTGCTGCTGGTGTCATTTTACTGGTGTGGCCGCACCTGCGGATGGGGAGCCGCAGGTGCGAAGGTACTTGCGCAGGTGTGAAAAGAGGTCAGGCTGGAGGAAGTCGTAGGTGCGGGTGAGGCACCGCAGGTGCGAGATTGGACTTTTAGTGGAATTGTGTAGGTGCGCACCTTGGACCGCAGGTGCGGGTCCGCATGTCCGAAGCTTGGGCCGCATGTGCGGATTAAATGCGCAGGAGGTATAAATATGTGCCTCTGCGAAATTTTGGCATTTTTATTCATTTTGCATGCGGGTTGAGCCAATTTGGGAGCAATTTGAAGGAGGATTTCGAGAGTCTTCAGTGGAGGTAACTTTCTCGGACTATAAACTCGTTTCTATGTTATTATGTGACGGATAGGCTTGGAATTTGTGGATTAAATGGCATAAATTGGGGGTTTAGGGATTGGGAAATTGAGACTTGGAATTAAGGAATTTAGGATTTATTTGTTGTCGGATTTTGATGCATTTTATATGTGTAGACTCGGGAAAGGATAAGTATTATTGTGACACGATTTTTATCGAATTCCGAGACGTGGCATCAGGGCTCGGGGTTGGCCAATTTCGGGAAGTTTACCAAAAATTGATAGCTTTCGATTGGGTTTTGTTCCTTTAGCGTATATTGATGATGTTAATATGGTTTTGGTTAGATTCTGAGCAATCGAGAGCCGGTTCGAGGGGCAAGAGCATCACATATTAGTATTTTGGCCCGGTGGGGGTAAGTAATGGCTATAAATCTTGTCCTTCTCACTATTTTTAGAGTGGCCCACACGCCGGATAACAAGTGTGTGGCGTGCACTGATTTCTGGATTTGGACTCGGTCCTCTCCGTGGCAGCTATTGAGCTGCGTATTTTACTCTAAACCATATGTTAAATTGTGTTCTAAAACTATTGCTATATTTGGGCTGTAAGCCATGTTTGGGGCCTCGTGCCGACTTGTTTAGACCCCGTGGGGGCTTTTTACTGGTATTTTTCTCACTGTGTTGACTTATGATTTACACTCAGTCATGTTATGATTTAACTGATTTCGAAACTCAACCTTATTTATACTATTTTGAGATATAAAATGATGTTTCGAGTCGAGTACCCCGTTTTACTGATACGCCCGAGGGGCTTTTGAGAGTTGCTGACTGAGTGAGGCTGAAGGCCTGATTGTGAGGATATGATATGCCACGAGGTGGCCCGATATTAGCGTTTGGGCTGAAGGAGCCGCTCCGGAGTCTGTACACACCCCTAGTGAGAGCAGGTACCTACTGAGTGCGAGTGCCGAGTGCCGAGGGATGAGTGATTGGGAGGCATGAGTGACAGTGAGGTTGCCCGAGGGGCTGATACTGAATGACTGTGAGGTATGCTGAGTGATGTTCTGCCCGAGGGGAGATTTATGATTCATGTTTTGGCCCGAGCAGCTATTTATGATTTATGTCATTTTACACTAACTCTTCAGGTATTTTATTTCTGAAATTGTTGGAAAACACATTTTTCAAAGGATGTTTTTGAAGTTGGCTTTTAAAGCATGTTGATTTCATATACATACACACACACACACACACACACACATATATATATATATATATATATATATATATATATATATATATATATATATATATACTGTTGGAAAGAAAGGTTGTGCATATTGTGAACTGATAATTTGATTTTATGTGTTTCTTACTACTTAGACTTGATTTATTTTCATTACTACTGAGTTGGCGTACTCACATTACTCCCTGCACCCCTGTGTGCAGATACA
>ML374032.1:23602-131788 GCA_005239525.1 Nicotiana knightiana | reverse complement strand
CAACAGTATATATATATATATATATATATACTGTTGGAAAGAAAGGTTGTGCATATTGTGAACTGATAATTTGATTTTATGTGTTTCTTACTACTTAGACTTGATTTATTTTCATTACTACTGAGTTGGTGTACTCAGATTGCTCCATGCACCCCTGTGTGCAGATACAGGTTCTGGTACCGAGCGTTAGTCACCTATTTTGGTACCGAGCATTAGTCATCTATTTTCGTGCGGAGCCAGAGTCGGGACATAGAGGTAGATGTCCAGCGTCCGCAACATCTTTGTTTTACCTTTGTTATTTTGTACCTAGTTCTTCGTTCCGAGGTTTTGTATTATAATAGTAAAAGTTTTGGGTATTATCCTTAGATGCTCATGACATGTTGACTCCGGACCTTAGGGATGGTTTTTGGACTTTTTAACTATTTGTTTTGCTTAATAGATTCATTAATTTATATACGTTTATGAAATGTGGGAAATGAGTTGGAAATTTTGGAAAGAAACTGTAAATATGTGTTTGTTGGCTAGCCTAGTTCCACGATAGGCGCCATCACGGCCGATTTAGGATTTGGGGTCGTGACAAGTTCATATCAGAGCCTAGGTTACATAGGACTCAACAATCATGAGCAGGTTTAGTAGAGTCTTGTGGATCGGTACAGAGACGTCTGTACTTATCTTCGAGAGGATGCAGAACCCTTAGGAACAATCTCATTTTTTCTAGAATGCTATCGTTACATTTTGTTGATTCTAGAAATCTAAATTCCTGTTGTTTCATTCTCTCACAGATGGTGAGGACTCGTGCTACCGATCAGGGTGATCAGCCACCAGCTAGACCAACGAGAGGTTGAGGCCACGGTCGAGGCTGCGGTAGAGGTAGGGGACCAGCCCATGCAGCATCCGGGACAGTACCAGAGGGTCCACCTACAATTCAGGATCAGTTTCCCGCCGCAGATGCTCCAGCAGGAAAGGCTCAGACACCAGCAATGCCTATTGTTATTTTTGGTCTTCAGGAGACCTTGGATCAGATCTTGACTGTATGTACCACCCTTGCGCAGGAAGTTGCCACTACTTCTCAAGTCGGGGGAGGCAGTCAGATTCCAGTTGCCCAGACACCTGAGCAGGTTACTCAGGGCCATCAGACACCGGGGGTGGTTCCATCCCAGTCGGTTGCTCCAGTTCGGGACTTCATGGTTCCGTCTATGCTAAAGAACGAGCAGCGTAAACTGGAGAGATTTAGTAGACTTCAGCCTCCAAAGTTCAGTGGTGTTGAGGGCGAGGATGCCCAGGTTTTTCTGGATAAGTGTTAGAGGATGCTGCGTACTGCTGGGATTCTGGAGACCAGTGGGGCCTCGTTTGCTACTTTTCAGTTTTCTGGTGCTGCTTTCACTTGGTGGGAGTCTTTTGAGAGGCGTAGGCCTGTTGGTTCAGCACCCCTCACCTGGCAGCAGTTCTCCACTATCTTTTTGGAGAAGTATGTACCCCAATCTCACAGGGAGGAGAAACGCAGGCATTTTGAGCAGCTGCGTCAAGGGGAGCTATTAGTGAGGCAGTATGAGATGCGGTTTTCAAAGTTGGCTCGTCATGCCACCGAATTGGTCCCTACTGATAGGGAGAGGATTAGGAGGTTCGTGTATGGCCTCACTTATCATCTCCGCCTTTTTATGACTCGGGAGAGAGTATCAGATGCTACCTTCGAGCAGGTTGTTGATATTTCTCGAGATATTGAGTCGGTTCGCCGCTAGGAGCAGGAGGAGAGGGAGGCCAAGAGGCCTCATGGATCGATTAATTCTAGTGGTGCTCCTTCCAGGGGCAGTTTCAGCATGGTAGAGGTCGTTCATTCTGGTCTCCTCAGTCACTCCGCCCAGCCTATAGTGGTACATCTTTGGGGAATGGTCCCCGCAGTTCTCAGCCAGGCCGTTCTTCATTCGGTGCCCTCCCAGCTCATAGTGCAGCTCAAGCACCACCAGTTCAGGGTTCCTCTATGCATGATCCTTCTAGTGGCCATTCTTGTGCCATGGGTTTCAATCAGTCTCCATCTCCCGCCCCAGGGAGTTGTTTTGAGTTCGGAGAGTTTGGGCACATGTGTCGCCGTCGTTCTGGTGGTTCTTCTCAGCAGAGGGACCCACCCTCGACTTCAGCTCCATCTACTTTACCACCCGCCGAGATAGCCAGGGGTGGTATTCAGTCAGCTAGAGACCACCCTAGAGGGGGAGGTCGAGCAGGTGGAGGTCAGGCCCATATGTATGCGTTTTCGGCCAGGCTAGATGCTATGGCCTCCGATGCAGTGATCGCAGGTATTGTCTCAGTCTGTCGCTGATATGCTTTGGCTTTATTTGACCCTGGTTCTACATATTCTTATGTCTCGTCATATTTTGCCCATTTCCTGGATATGCCCCGTGAGTATTTAGTTACTTCGGTTCATGTGTCGACTCCGATGGGCGATACTATTGTTGTGGACCGTGTGTATCACTCGTGTGTGATATCTATTGGGGGTCTGGAGACCCGAGTAGACCTACGGTTACTCAGCATGTTCGATTTTGATGTGAGGTTGGGCATGGATTGGTTATCTCCGTGTCATGTTGTTCTTGATTGTCACACTAAGACTGTGAACTTAGCTATGCCAGGACGTCTGAGGGTTGAGTGGAGAGGCTCTTATGAGTATGTGCCTAGAAGGGTGATTTCCTATCTAAAGGCCCAGCTTATGGTTGGAAAGGGGTGTTTATCCTATTTGACTTTCGTGAGGGATGTCAGTGGTGAGACTCCCGCTATTGATTTGGTTCCTGTGGTCCGTGTCTTTCCGGACGTGTTTCCTGCAGACCTGTCAGGCATGCCACCTGACAGGGACATTGACTTTGGTATTGACCTGGTGCCAGACACTCAGCCTATTTCTATTCCACCTTATCATATGGCACCAGCGGAGCTAAAGAAATTAAAGGAGCAGCTTCAGGAACTCCTAGATAAGGGGTTCATTCGGCTTAGTGTGTTACCTTGGGGTGCTCCGGTGTTGTTTGTGAAGAAGAAGGACGGTTCTATGCATATGTGTATGGATTATCGGCAGCTGAACATCGTTACAGTGAAGAACCGGTAACCCTAGCCTCGTATTGATGACTTGTTTGATCAGTTGCAGGGTCCCATGGTGTTTACCAAGATTGAGTTGCGTTCCGGCTATCATTAGTTGAAGATTCGAGGGCCAGACATTCCGAAGACTACTTTCAGGACTAGATATGGTCATTATGAGTTTCTTGTTATGTCATTCGGGCTGACCAATGCCCCAACAGCCTTTATGCACTTGATGCATAGTGTCTTCCGGCATTATTTGGATTCTTTTGTCATCGCGTTTATTGACGATATCTTGGTGTATTCCCGATCTCGGGAGGATCATGAGCAGCATTTGAGAGTTGTACTTCAGACCTTGAGGGAGAAGAGATTGTATACAAAATTTTTGAAGTGTGAGTTCTGGCTTGATTCAGTAGTGTTCTTGGGGAACATGGTGTCTAGTGAGGGTATTCAGGTTGACCCAAAGAAGATAGAGGCAGTGCAGAGCTGCCCTAGACCATCATCAGCTATCGAGATTCGCAGTTTCCTTGGTTTGGCAGGGTACTATCGTCATTTTGTTGAAGGATTTTCATATATTGGAGCACCTATGACCAGACTGACCCAAAAGGGTGCTCAGTTCAGGTGGAATGAGGAGTGTGAGGAGAGCTTTCAGAAGCTCAAGTCAGCTTTGACTACAGCTCCGGTATTGATTTTGCCTACGAGTTCAGGTTCTTATACAGTTTACTGTGACGCCTCGAGAGTTGGCCTTCGAGCGATTTTGATGGAGGACGGTAGGGTGATTGACTACGCATCCAGATAGTTTAAGGTGCACGAGAAGAATTATCCAGTGCACGATCTTGAACTAGCAGCTATTTTCCACGCCTTGAAGATTTGGCGTCATTATTTGTATGGAGTGCATTGTGAGATTTTCACTGATCACCGTAGTTTTCAGCATCTGCTTAAGTAGAATGATCTGAATTTGCATCAGAGGAGGTGGTTGGAGCTCCTCAAGGATTATGACCTCACTATTCTATATCATCTGGGGAAGGCAAATTTAGTGGTCGATGCCCTGAGTCGCAGAGCAGAGAGTTTAGGGAGTCTAGCCTACCTTCTAGTAGCAGAGTGACCTTTAGCACTTGATGTTCAGGCTTTAGCGGGTCAGTTGATGAGATTGGATCTATCAGAGCCCCCGCGGGTATTGGCTTGTGTAGCCTCCAGGCCTTCTCTTTATGATCAGATTAGAGCACGCCAGTATGATGATCCACACTTGCTCGTTCGTCAGGACAGGGTCCATCGCGGTGATGCCAGGGATGTGGTTATTGGTGATGATGGGGTCATGAGAATGCTGGGTCAGATTTGTGTGCCCAATGTGGATGGACTTCGAGATTTGATTCTAGATGATGCCCATAGTTCGCGGTATTACATCCATCCGGGTGCCGCAAAGATGTATCAGGAGCTGAGACAACATTATTGGTGGAGGAAGATGAAGAGGGATATTGTTGAGTTCGTGGCTCGGTGTCTCAACATTCAGCAGGTCAAGTATGAGCACTAGATACCGGGTGGATTGCTTTAGAGATTAGATATTCTGGAGTGGAAGTGGGAGCGAATCACCATGGACTTTGTAGTTAGGCCCTCACGGACTTCGAGGAGATTTGATGCTATATGGGTTATTGTGGATCGGCTGACCAAGTGCGTGCACTTCATTCCTATTGGTACTACTTATTCTTCGGAGCGGTTAGCTGAGATTTACATCAGGGAGATTGTCTGATCGCATGGGGTTCCAGTTTCTATCACATCTGACAGAGGTACTCAGTTCACATCTCAGCTTTTGAGGGCCGTGCAGAGGGAGTTACGTACTCAGGTCGAGTTGAGCATAGTATTTCATCCTCAGACCAACTGGCGGCCGGAGTGTACTAATCAGATTTTGGAGGATATGTTGCGTGCCTGTGTCATTGATTTTGGGGGTTCATGGGACCAGTTTTTGCCACTCACGGAGTTTGCATATAATAATAGTTATCAGCCGAGTATCTAGATGGCTCCGTATGAGGCTTTATATGGTAGGAGGTGCAGATCTCCGGTTGGTTGGTTTGAGCTGGGCGAGGCTAGGCTATTGGGCACAGACTTGGTTCAGGATGCGTTGGGTAAGGTGAAGTTGATTCAGGAGCGGCTTCGCACGGTGCAGTATAGGCAGAAGAGTTATGGGGACCGGAAGGTCCGAGATGTGTCTTTCATGGTTGGGGAGAAGGTGCTGCTAAAGGTTTCACCCATGAAGGGTGTTATGAGGTTCGGGAAGAGGGGAAATCTAAGTCCCCGATTCATTGGGCCTTTTGATGTGCTTCAGAGGATTGGGGAGGTGGCTTATAGACTTGCCATGCCTCTCAGCTTATCGAGTATTCATCCGGTGTTCCATGTTTTGATGCTCCGAAACGATATTGGTGACCCGTCTCATATTTTGGACTTCAGTACGGTTCAGCTCGAGGGTGACATGTCATATGAGGTAGAGCCAGTGGCTATTTTAGGTCGTTAGGTCAGAAAGCTGAGGTCTAAGGATATAGCTTTAGTGAAGGTTCAGTGGAGAGGACAGCCGGTGGAGGATACCACCTGGGAGATCGAGCGGGAGATGCGGAGCAGATATCCTCACTTATTCGAGACTCCAGGTATGTTTCTAGACCCGTTCGAGGACGAACGTTTGTTTAAAAGGGGGAGGATGTAACGATCCGGCCGGTCCTTCTATGACATTAGCGTCGTTTCCCCTGTTTCCGCTTTACCATATGTTTCTTAGCCTATTTATGCTGTGTTGGGTCTGTTGGTTCGGGTTCGAAGTGGTCGTGGTGAGAGCTGAGACACTTAGTCTCTTAAGTTGGCTTAATAGTTGGAAAAGTCAACTGGGAGTTGACTTATTAGTAAACAACTTCGGAATGTAAATTTTATGTCTCGGACAGCTTCGTTAGGTGATTTGGGACTTAGGAGTGTGTTTGGAATGAAGTTTTGATGTACGGAGTAGAATTAGGATTGATATGGTGAAAGTTTTTGGCGATTTTCGATTGGCAGGGAAAAATAGGCTATCGGGGTCGGAATGGGATTCCGGAAGTTTGAAGCAGGTTCGTAATGTCATTTTGGATATGTGTGAAAATTTTCAGGTCAATCGGATGTGTTTTGGATGGTTTCAGCATCATTGGCGAAATTTAGAAGTTTCAAAGTTCATAGGCTTGAATTTGATGTGACTTTGGTGTTTTTGCGTTGGTTTTGGTGTTTCGAAGACTCGACTAAGTTCGAATGAGGTTATGGGATGTGTTGGTATGTTTGGTTGGGGCCCTAAGGGGCTCGGGATTGATTTCGAATGGTTAACGGAGGTTTGGACTTAGGAATTTGCAGCAAAGTTGTTGCTGGTGTCATTTTACTGGTGTGGTCGCACCTGCAGATGGGGAGCCGCAGGTGCAAAGGTCCTTACGCAGGTGCGAAAAGAGGTCAGGCTGGAGGAAGTCGCAGGTGCAGGTGAGGCACCGCAAGTGCGAGATTGGACTTTTAGTGGAAATGTGCAGGTGCGCACCTGGGACCGCAGGTGCGAAGCTTGGGCCGCAGGTGCGGATTAACTGGGCAGGAGGTATAAATATGTGCCTCCGCGAAATTTTGGCATTTTTCTTCATTTTGCATGCGGGTTGAGCCAATTTGGGTGCAATTTGAAGGAGGATTTAGAGAGTCTTCATCGGAGGTAAGTTTCTCGGACTATAAACCCGTTTCTATGATATTATGTGACGGATTAGGCTTGGAATTTGTGGATTAAATGGCATAAATTGGGGGTTTAAGGCTTGGGAAATTAAGACTTATAATTAAGTAATATAGGAGTTTTTTGTGGTCGGATTTTGATGTATTTTATATGTGTAGACTCGGGAAAGGATAAGGATTCTTGTAAAGTGATTTTTATCGAATTTCGAGACGTGGGCCCGGGGCTCGGGTTTGGCCAATTTCGGGAATTTTTCCAAAAATTGAGAGCGTTCGATTGGGTTTTGTTCCTTTAGTGTATATTGATGATGTTCATCTGGTTTTGGTTAGATTCGGAGCAATCGAGAGCCGATTTGAGGGGCAAGAGCATCGCGGATTAGTATTTTGGCCCGGTGGAGGTAAGTAATGGCTATAAATCTTGTCCTGAGGGTATGAAACCCCAGACTTCGTATTTCTCATTATTTTTAGAGTGGCGCACACGTCGGATGACGAGTGTGTGGCGTGCACTGATTTCTGGATTTGGACTTGGTCATCTTCGTGGCAACTATTGAGCTGCGTATTTTACTCTAAACCATATGTTAAATTGTGTTCTAAAACTATTGCTATATTTGGGCTGTAAGCCATGTTTGGGGCCTCGTGCCGACTTGTTTAGACCCCTTGGGGGATTTTTACTTCTATTTTCCTCACTATGTTGACTAATGATCTACACTCAGTCATGTTATGTTTAACTGATTTCGAAACTCAGCCTTATTTACACTATTTTGAGATATAAAATGATGTTTTGGGTCGAGTACCCCATTTTACTGATACGCCTGAGGGGCTTTTGAGAGTTGCTGACTGAGTGAGGTCGAGGGCCTGATTATGAGGATATGATATGCCACGAGGTGGCCTGATATTAGCGCTTGGGCTGAAGGAGCCCCTCCGGAGTCTGTACACACCCCCAGTGAACGCAGGTACCTACTGAGTGCGAGTGTCGAGTGCCGAGGGACAAGTGATTGGGAGGCATGAGTGACAGTAAAGTTTCTCGAGGGGCTGATACTTAGTGACTGTGAGGTATGCTGAGTGATGTTCTGCCCGAGAGGCGATTTATGATTCATGTTTTGGCCCGAAGGGCTATTTATGATTTATGTCATTTTACACTAACTCTTCAGGTATTTTATTTATGAAAGTTGGAAAACACATTTTTCAAAGGATTTTTCTTAAGTTGGCTTTTAAAACATGTTGATTTCATATACATATATATATACTGTTGGAAAGAAACGTTGTGCATATTGTGAACTGATGATTTGATTTTATGTGTTTCTTTCTACTTAGACTTGATTTATTTTCATTACTACTGAGTTGGCGCACTCACATTACTCCCTGCACCCCTGTGTGCAGATATAGGTTCTGGTACCGAGCGTTAGTCATCTATTTCCGTGCGGAGCCGGAGTCGGGACATAAAGGTAGTTGTTCAGCGTCCGCGGCATCTCTGTTTTCCCTTTCTTATTTTGTACCTAGTTCTTCGTTCCGAGGTTTTGTATTATAATAGTAGAATTTTTGGGTATTATCCTTAGATGCTCATGACATGTTGACTTCGGACCTTGGGGATGGTTTTTGGACTGTTTAACTGTTTGTTTTGCTTAATAGATTCAATAATTTATACGTTTATGAAATGTGGGAAATGAGTTGGAAATTTTGGAAAGAAACTGTAAATATGTGATTGTTGTCTAGCCTAGTTCCACGATAGGCGCCATTACGGCCGGTTTAGGATTTGGGGTCGTGACATTAAATCATTCAAGACTACCCACATATATACAATAATAATAGCCTCAATTGTGATCATATTGTAGCAGAATATATCACTAGAAATTAAAAACAGTCTAATAAAAAATAATGACACCAAACCTACACTTAAGAATATGCATTGTTCTGAGTTGCAAAATATCACAAAAGCAAAAAATGAAAAGAAAAATTAGAGTGGTATAAGAAGCTCTCTCAAAATCACACTGGTTGCGGCAAGGGCCGATCGCGTACCTTGGTCCCGAAATGTGATGGATCATGTAGCGCGATGCCAAACGTGTCAAGTGACTCAATAAGCTTTCCCTCCCAAGTATGAGAGACCTTATTCGCAACATTCCCTACACCCTCAGTAGCCATAGCGACTAGTCTTGGCTTCTCCATAATAATGCTTTCAGTAGTACTCAAATCAACTGTCGGAAGCTCCTCTGCATCAGTTTGTACACTAGTAGAATATGTCGGCAGTGTATGTTTAAAGACAATGATTGAGTATGAAAATTGGGATAGCATCCCCTGCTCCCCGAACTCCACTGCATTAGCATGTGCAATATCTTTGGCCTCAAATCCATCCTCAACTGGCGTATCTCACCCTGTATCACTGTCAGCCTCAAGTCATTACTGATCTTCTGGAATCGCTCCTCATTTTGGTCTGACATTGCACAAATATCGTGCAATGCCCCCTTAGTGCAATCTCTAAGGTCATCTTCTTGTGTAGCCAACTTATATTAGGCTTCGAATACGATTAAGGTATGTATAAGGTAAAGTCTTAATTGCTTAGTAACTCGGTTTCGGTGCATCTAACTCCACATCACCTCCCTAATATTCACTAGAATACTAGACATCAATGCATATACCCAGGAACACACGCTCCTAATATACAATCAATTTATGCGTCACCGCCATCAACTTGTTACTCACCGGATAACCTACTCCTGAACTTTCTAGTCATGAACGCCTTTCCTAGACCCCTGGTGCTGCTCCATGCTGACTTTTTCATTAGATTACCACTATCTCTAACATGTGGGACATGTCTGGCTCCTTTAGTCTCCAAAAGTACTCATCATGAGGCTGGAATGGGATGCGATAATGCCTTCTTATCATAGCATGCGAGATATTAATCTTACTAGCACGAGCCGAAATAATATCATCGCCTTTATCTGGATCCCAATTAGCATATGATTCCCATACAAGTGTTATATTAGCATCTCTCTTAGGTCCCTAAAAGCTTGTTTAACCGTACTTTTCAATCTTTTGCATAATCAGCAAGTAATCTTTCTGGCGGTCTAAAAATTCAATGGCCTCTCAAACAAAGCTGGGTTGAAATGATTCTCTTTGATTGTTTTCCATTATTTCCATTCCATTTTGCTAACAAAGGTCTTATTCCATGCTGAATCATCCACCAGTTTACAAGGTTCATCATCACCTGCAGGTAGCGCAACCTCTACATACCCTTCTTCATCAAGCACGTCCTCATCAGGTGCCGCTTTCATATCTATTATGGCTTTGCCCTGCCCCTACACATCAATGGTCTTTTTCTTCTTAGCCCTGAGTGGCCTCGAAGCTTCTTCACGAATAAAAAGGGGAACCTCTCATTTGACTAGACGGTCATCTTTGATGCGCCCTCTATGGTACAAGCGTGGGTGGATCCACCTTAGAGGCTCCTTGTGCATCCCTATCATTCCTAGTCTTTGTGCGTAGCTCATTGATACGCTTAGCTCAAGCCCCAGTATTAGTAGGAGGCTTCTTCGAAGCCATCTCACCTTTACCATGATTGCTCACTGGTGTCTTGAGGTGGTCATAGTACCTGAAAAGAACTAAGGAACAATAGCTCACAATTATAAATAAAATCAAAGCAGTGCGCGTTGCATCCCACACTTAGCAGACGTGTGCAAGATGAATCACGAGCATCCACCACAACATCAATTATAGTCATACCATGTTAATTAGCACCATTGCACGGCAAGTGGGAAAACACATACCTAAGTCATGCGTAAGTCAGTCGCAGGTTGTCATTCATCTAAGAACGAATGTAATTAAATTGCATAAGACTCCCAACGGCCACCCCAACTTAAGAAGTGTTTGTATTTCCATTAGAAGTAGGTTCACTACTCAAACTTTGTTAAACCTTACAAAAATTTCATTTGGGGAATTGTCGAATACCTTATGTACACAATTTTTGCTTAGCTTATTTGGTTCAATTTGAACATGTTGTACCCTCCCAGATTTAGTAAGGAGGTGGGAATTGTTGTTTTTCACCGTATTATGTTCATAAACCAACCTAGAATCGACCCCAGTTCGCTCCAATTATTCAAACTCAAACTAACCTAAAAGGATAGAAAAAAATAATAATAAATAAATAAAAACTAAGGGAGAGAGAGGAGGGTACTGGCATGGGGGAGAGTGAAGAAAGATGAAACAGATGATCAAGGTAGGGCCTTACCTGGTGAACAAAGGAGGTGATAGGGTTGGGGGTGGTGATCAAGAGATAAGGATGGGGGGTCTGTGCATATGTTTTTTGAGTGTATTTGAGTGCGAGAGGGATATGGTTTAAGAAAAAGGATGCGTGTGTCTATTCGTGTTTGAGTGGGAAAGGGTTTTTTTATATAATAGGAAAACCAAAAAAAAAATCCACCCGGGGGCCACGTCGGGACTGCCTACCGTGCAACCTGGAGACGCGCCCTACAGCCTTCTTAGCTCTGGACGGTCCCGGTCCTACGAAGCCATGGGCACCTTGCGGCCCTCATTTTTTCCCTCTTTTTTTGGTTCCTGTCTCACGAAGTGAGGTACACTGCGCTACCCCAAGACTTTGCTTCTCATCATTCTCAGTCCCAGCCTTACGAAGTGAGATTCACTTCACTGCCCTATTTTATATTTATTTATTTATAATTTGCTCTTTTGGCTGCATTTTTCCAATTTGATTGACTCCATCACCTTAGATCATGCTCATTCACACTTCTTCATCCCAATACCAGTCGTAAAAATGTCAACTCTCTAAAATCCAAATCTAAGAAAAAAATACAAAATAATTGGGTTTCCTCCCAACAAGGGATTGATTTAATGTCGTGACATGACACATGCTAATCCTATCAAGGATCCTTCAAGTAAATGGTTGAGACGACTGTAGCCTCCTCAACTATGCCTTGGTGATGCTTCAGCCACTGCCTATTGACTCTAAATTTGTTGCACATATCTTGTGGTTCAATCTCTACGGCTCCAGAGGGATTTACCTCTACCATACGAAATGGGCCTGACCATCTCTACTTCAACTTGCTTGGGAATATCCTCAGCCTCGAATTATATAATAGTACCATGTCCTCGAGCTTGTAATTCCTCTCTTAGAGTGTTCTTCTCATGGATCATCTTCATCCTCTCTTTGTATAATCTCGTGCTCTCAAAAGCATGATAATGAAACTTATTAATCTCATGTAACTTTGTGACTTTACTTGTGCCAGCATCATCAATGTCAAGGTTTAGTTGCTCAATGCCCATACAACTCTATGATCCAACTCCACTGACAAGTGACACGCCTTTCTAAACACTAATTTATAAATGACATGTCAATTGGAGTCTTTAAAGCATTGCGATAGGCCCAGAGTGCATCACCTAACTTTCTTTCCCAATCCGTTCTTGTAGCATTCATGGTCTTTGTTAGCACACTCTTTATTTCCTTGTTCGACACTTCCATTTTCCCACTCGTTTGCAGGTGATAAGGCACGACAACCGTATGGAGAATGCTATATTTCTCTAACAACTTTTTGAAGGCTCAGTTTCAGAAGTGGGTGCCTTCATTAGTGATTATTACCTTTGGAGTGCCAAACTGGGTGAAGATGTTATTTCTCAGAAAGCCTGTGACTCCCTTTGCATCATTTGTGGGGAATGCCACAACTTCTACCCATTTTGATATATAGTCCAAAACTATAAGTATATACTTGTTAAATAAGAGCTAACAAATATCCCCATGAAATTGATTCCCCAAACATCAAACACTTCCATTTCCTGAATTGGGTTCATGGGCATTTCATGTCTGCTGCAAATGTTTCCAGTCCTTTTGCCCTAGTCACAGCCCTTTACCTAACTATGCACATAGTTGAACAATGGAGACCAATAGAATCCCGACTCCAACACTTTCACAACTGTCCTTACTCCTCCAAAATAGCCACCATGTGAGGGCGCATGACAAGCCAATAAAACAAAAGATTGGTCTATCTTGGGGATCATCTCCAGATCATGTTACCAACTTTTTTGCATAGAGGAAAGTTCATATGGAACAATATGCTCGCGAGGTAGTTCGAAATGTCTTCATATAATGGAGCTACCTCAATGCTTGCTGCTAACAGTTGTTCATATGGAAAGTCTCCAAAATCTCTTCCATGTCAACTTTATTTATGGATCATTCAAGCTCGTAAAAGTGATCAACCACATGGTTATTCGTTCCCTTTCGATCACATATTTCCAAGTTAAATTCTTGTAGTAATAGCACCTAGCAAATCAGGCGCCACTTGGAATTCTTCTTTTTAATCAAGTACCTGAGAGCAACATGGTTAGTATAAACAATTACCTTTAAGCCTATCAAGTACAACCTGAATTTTTCGATGGGAACACCACTACTAGTATCTCCTGCTCTGTCATTATACAGTTGAGTTGGGCACCACTTGGGGTCCTACTTGCATAATAGATTGGATGCATGACTTTATCTTTTCGTTGCCCAAGAACTGCCCCACAACATATTTGTTTGCATCACACATCAGCTCAAATAGTTTCTCCCAGTTAGGTGCAACTATCCATTATACGAAGCTACTTAAGACCTTAAACCAACGAATGGAATGTGAATGCTAAAAACGACTGATCGTGTCATTACAATGCATATCTTCTTTATATTCCACCTTACTTGATGAGATGAGACACGGTATATATCTTCTCTATATGTAAATTCGTGTGAATTGACTTGTTTAATCATGCATATCTTCTCTATATGCAAGTTTGATGATTTAATAATAATGGATGCATATCTTCTCTATATGATAAACTGTTAACTGAAAAAGAGTATGCTACACTATCTTTGGGCACCGAGGAGACTTTATTTGTGATTTATAATTTGATAACATTTTTGTAGTGAACTTGTGAGATATATGAATTGAATAGGTTATTAGCGAGTATCATTTATAATTCTTGCAACTACTGCCTCATCTAGGTTAGTTACGATACTTTCTGAGTACATAGGGTCGATTGTACTCATACGACACATCTGCACCTTGCGTGAAGATCTTGGAGCTGAGATGTTGTGGATGATGGGAGCTGGCACTAAAGATGTACCTATTTTTCAGATATGGGTACCACTTGTCCTAGGTAGTTTTAGATTCAAATTATTTTTATGTATATTCCAAATAGATGTTGAATTTATTTTCATACCAGCTTTATAAATCTAAGTCTTAGTGGTTCATGATTTGTACTACCAATCCTTGGGTTATTGTATAGGACTTCAATTATTTCACTTATTGATTTTTTTTTATTGGAATTGTGTTAACTGTTATTTGGTTTATCTAACGGGTTGGATTAGGTGCCATCACGACTAGGTGGATTTTGGGTTGTGAAAAGTTGGTATCAAAGCTCTAGGTTCATAGGTTTTACGAGTCATGAGCAAGTATCTGGTAGAGTCTTGCGGATCGGTATGATGACGTCTATACTTATCTTTGAGAGGCTACATTGCATCTAAGAAAGAAAATTCTAATTTTTCTTTCTTTATCGTGCGGTATTGATTCAACTTAAAGCATATCTCCTGAAATTCCTTCCATCCACTCGTGTGTGATGTTGAGCACTCGGTATCGAATGTGCATCGACGACTTGTGATGTCATGGATGAGATGTGAGATGTGTTCTTTGTGTTGTGGAAATAGGCTAGTTTGGAAGTCTTAAGGCCAGGTTCAACCCGTAGTTTAGGCTTAGTAGTTCCAATTGTGTAAGTATGTGCTTTTGGACTTATATATCTTGAAGTTTCCCTAGGAGCGGTATTGATGGCTTAGTAAGTGGCTGGATAGCTAGATGATGAGTATTATGTGACTGCGGAATGTGTTTAGATGATTTGGATGTAACGACAAGAATTTTTATTAGGAAGGTCTATGGATGCTCGATTTCTTTCTTGATATGTTGTACAGTGTTGAGTTATGAGTGTGTTAGGGATCTTTCAGTTGCTCATTCGTGCAATGAAGTAGATTCTTATGTCTTGTTGTTGAGTTCGGACTCAGGAGGATTAAGTGATTGCATAGTGGTTATGACTATGACAGGGTCATCGAGAGATGCCAGTTTGAGGCTAAGCATGTGGGTTGTATCCTGAGGGATGTTCTAAGGTTTTGTGATCCCTATGATGTTTCTCAGAAGAGTTTCCTTTCTACCAGTAGGATGTGTATGTGCTGCAATTTGAGTTTGGATCATTTGAGGAATTTTGTACGATTATCACGAGGATGGATATGCGCTTCGCAAATGATTTGAGGTATTTTATGATTAGAGTTGCATGAGCATATGAAGAATTTAGTTACAGTAAAATATTATGGAAGTTATGGAGTAAGGGTATTGTGGGTTATCGAATCTTATGATCTATGGCATCGAGCCAAGTGGGGGAGTTTTCTATTGTCGATCAGATTGCATGGTTATGTGTTATATTAGTTTTGGTCTGAGGAATATTTGTGGATCCGTTATGACTTTAAGGTGGCTGGCATCGAGGTTAGTGCATGGAAGAAAAACAGTTTTCCTGATGCATGATATATTATACTTTATTGATATATGGAAATCTTGGAGTAATTCAGGTTTGTTATTTGTGGTGGACATAGTGTACAAGGTGAAGAGATTCACTCGGTTGCATAAGGTGGGGGTTACTTCCTTAGATGACAATGTGCTAGTAGAGCATAAGTCGTTCCGATCATTTCGGCGGTGCATTAGATATTTGAGCAAAGTGGATAACTCTCAAGAAAGTTCTAATGATTTCAAGATTCATATGTGGTATTTGAGGATTTCCCAGATTTATTAATGGATGAAATCTGAGATTTGCATTGGATTGTGTTGGGACTTGTTGTATTTTTGTATCATTATGGATTCTACATTTCAATATCAAAGAAGTTAAGGAAATAACTTTAGATTCACAATTGTGACTGCGGAATGTGTTTAGATGATTTGGATGTAACGACAAGAATTTTTATTAGGAAGGTCTATGAATGCTCGATTTCTTTCTTGATGTGTTGTACAGTGTTGAGTTATGAGTGTGTTAGGGATCTTTCAGTTGCTCATTCGTGCAATGAAGTAGATTCTTATGTCTTGTTGTTGAGTTCGGACTCAGGAGGATTAAGTGATTGCATAGTGGTTATGACTATGACAGGGTCATCGAGAGATGCCAGTTTGAGGCTAAGCATGTGGGTTGTATCCTGAGGGATGTTCTAAGGTTTTGTGATCCCTATGATGTTTCTCAGAAGAGTTTCCTTTCTACCAGTAGGATGTGTATGTGCTGCAATTTGAGTTTGGATCATTTGAGGAATTTTGTACGATTATCACGAGGATGGATATGAGCTTCGCAAATGATTTGAGGTATTTTATGATTAGAGTTGCATGAGCATATGAAGAATTTAGTTACAGTAAAATATTATGGAAGTTATGGAGTAAGGGTATTGTGGGTTATCGAATCTTATGATCTATGGCATCGAGCCAAGTGGGGGAGTTTTATATTGTCGATCAGATTGCATGGTTATGTGTTATATTAGTTTTGGTCTGAGGCATATTTGTGGATCCGTTATGACTTTAAGGTGGCTGGCATCGAGGTTAGTGCATGGAAGAAAAACAGTTTTCCTGATGCATGATATATTATACTTTATTGATATATGGAAATCTTGGAGTAATTCAGGTTTGTTATTTGTGGTGGACATAGTGTACAAGGTGAAGATATTCACTCGGTTGCATAAGGTGGGGGTTACTTCCTTAGATGACAATGTGCTAATAGAGCATAAGTCGTTCTGATCATTTCGGCGGTGCATTAGATATTTGAGCAAAGTGGATAACTCTCAAGAAAGTTCTAATGATTTCAAGATTCATATGTGGTATTTGAGGATTTCCCAGATTTATTAATGCATGAAATCTGAGATTTGCATTGGATTGTGTTGGGACTTGTTGTATTTTTGTATCATTATGGATTCTACATTTCAGTATCAAAGAGGTTAAGGAAATAACTTTAGATTCACAATTGTGACTGCCGAATGTGTTTAGATGATTTGGATGTAACGACAAGAATTTTTATTAGGAAGGTCTATGGATGCTCGATTTCTTTCTTGATGTGTTGTACAGTGTTGAGTTATGAGTGTGTTAGGAATCTTTCAGTTTCTCATTCGTGGAATGAAGTAGATTCTTATGTCTTGTTGTTGAGTTCGGACTCAGGAGGATTAAGTGATTGCATAGTGGTTATGACTATGACAGGGTCATCGAGAGATGCCAGTTTGAGGCTAAGCATATGGGTTATATCCTGAGGGATGCTCTAAGGTTTTGTGATCCCTATGATGTTTCTCTGAAGAGTTTCCTTTCTACCAGTGNAAGAAGTTAAGGAAATAACTTTAGATTCACAATTGTGACTGCGGAATGTGTTTAGATGATTTGGATGTAACGACAAGAATTTTTATTAGGAAGGTCTATGAATGCTCGATTTCTTTCTTGATATGTTGTACAGTGTTGAGTTATGAGTGTGTTAGGGATCTTTCAGTTGCTCATTCGTGCAATGAAGTAGATTCTTATGTCTTGTTGTTGAGTTCGGACTCAGGAGGATTAAGTGATTGCATAGTGGTTATGACTATGACAGGGTCATCGAGAGATACCAGTTTGAGGCTAAGCATGTGGGTTGTATCCTGAGGGATGTTCTAAGGTTTTGTGATCCCTATGATGTTTCTCAGAAGAGTTTCCTTTCTACCAGTGGGATGTGTATGTGCTGCAATTTGAGTTTGGATCATTTGAGGAATTTTGTACGATTATCACGAGGATGGATATGCGCTTCGCAAATGATTTGATGTATTTTATGATTAGAGTTTCATGAGCATATGAAGAATTTAGTTACAGTAAAATATTATGGATGTTATGGAGTAAGGGTATTGTGGGTTATCGAATCTTATGATCTATGGCATCGAGCCAAGTGGGGGAGTTTGCTATTGTCGATCAGATTGCATGGTTATGTGTTATATTAGTTTTGGTTTGAGGCATATTTGTGGATCCGTTACAAGTTCAAGGTGGCTGGCATCGAGGTTAGTGCATGGAAGGAAAACAATTTTCCTGATGCATGATATATTATACTTTATTGATATATGGAAATCTTAAGTGATTCAGGTTTGTTATTTGTGGTGGACGTAGTGTACAAGGTGAAGAGATTCACTCGGTTGTATAAGGTGGGGGTTACTTCCTTATATGACAATGTGCTAATAAAGCATAACTCGTTCCGATCATTTCGGCGGTGCATTAGATATATGAGCAAAGTGGATAACTCTCAAGAAAGTTCTAATGATTTCAAGATTCATATATGGTATTTGAGGATTTCCCATAATTATTAATGGCTAAAATCTGAGATTTGCATTGGATTGTGTTGGGACTTGTTGTATTTCTGTATCATTATGGATTCTACATTTCAGTATCAAAGAGGTTAAGGAACTAACTTTAGATTCACAATTGTGGCATTATTGGGTGCTTAAGGAGGAATACAATGGCTTATGGGCCTTAGGCCGACGTGATTTAATGATAGGATCTCTTGTGGTGAGCTTTGGGTTAATGACCGCAGTGTACTAGCAGGGAGAGGTGTTAACTTGAAGGCGAGTCGACGGAAAATTGAAGAAATAGGAAAGTTTGGTAGTGGGTTGGATCGGTATAGTAATAAAAGTGATCGGTTCTTTTGGTGTGGTGAAGCCTTATAGGTGTTTTTTGGCAATACTCTTGGGTTGGGCAATCTTTGTGACTTGGTTGAGTATTCAGTTCTAATGGCTTGGTTATATGCAAATGGGTTTCGAAGAGTTCTCGATAGTTTCGACCATGCCATGGGACATATATTTTCGACAAGCATGGGGAGTATGTTGCGTGTTGTGATTTTCAAGTGAAAGGTGTCTGGATGATGGATTATGTATCATGTTTTGTGATTCAGAGTTGAAAATGGGTTTCTCGTGTTTTTGTATGATGGCATGATAGATGCGGTGCGACGTATGGGATTGAGATTTTCATGCACGAGGTTGCGGTTCCATTTGAGGGGAGGTCATGAGTTATATACAGCATGGATAGTTTCAAATGTTTAGCAGAATGCTGGCACTATTTGCTATAACCTGAGAAGGGTGCGCATTTCAGAAAGCACATTGTGTTTGTACTTGCAGATGCTTGACTAGTATTACAGTAATTGCCTGTTTGATCGACTGTTGATGTTCAGATTTTGCAATGCGGCGTGTATTAATTATGGGTATTTCTCATAAGATAATTGTATACGAAGGATGTGTCAGTCATTTGAGTGGTGGAATTGGGATCGGACATGGAGGTTTTTGTATTTTAGGGATTTGAAGACCATCAGGGTTCTCAGAGGCAGATTTGTTCCTTGGTTGCGTATGGTGAAGGTTGTTAAGAGGTTGACGACTGATTGTATGTGTTATGGATAGGTTATTGTGAAATTTTAGGAGATTATCTACCTATTTCAGGAGGATCTGAATTGATTTAGAGGCTACTGGTAGGCCTAATGAGGATGTCTATTCTACATCGAGTCAGACTTGTCTACTCAGCACAACTATTGTTGAGGGGTGTCTTATTCAGTTAGATTTTATCTTATTCGTGTCTGATATGTTCCATGTGTTACTCTTCTATTCTATGATGGGTTGTGAGACTATTTACTATTTACACACATGATGCGGCTCTATTTGATTGCACCTTGGTTATGGTCTTCCATTTTGAAGTATATTGTGCTATCCGTTTCTCCTTTGTTATGGTCATGCACTTTGTGTGTTTGTTGCTGATATGCATATGGTTGTTGATTGTGAATCTCTTGAGGTATTCCATCTGGACCGGTGTATGGATTGGGTAAAACATCGCAGTGGAGTTATGTTGTGATATGATCCTTTGTGC
This sequence comes from Nicotiana knightiana, assembly GCA_005239525.1. Lineage (NCBI taxonomy): Eukaryota > Viridiplantae > Streptophyta > Magnoliopsida > Solanales > Solanaceae > Nicotiana > Nicotiana knightiana. Next base: position 112,148 of record ML374032.1, on the reverse strand, counting down.
TTATTTCTTGTGTTATGTTTCTCCTTTGTGATATGGGTTCATATCATTGCACTTGTGATGGTATCTATTGAGCTTGCAGGACGGTTCTCTCGTTTGGTTCTTCTTTCGTCATTGGTTATATTCGAGTTGTTGCTTGTTTGGTGCACGAATTGCATGGTATGTGGCTCTAGGTGGTATTAGTGTGGCATGTCAGTCGAGCAGCTTGTATTGGATGAGGTGAGGTTACTGGACCTAGAATGAGTACTATTGGAAAAGATTAAGGTATGTTTGGAAATAAGATGATGTCACTATTCAACTTAGAATTTGATATGGTTCTTGGTTGGCGAGAGAGCTCCACGACTTGTTGATTTGATGAGTGGTTATGAGTTTTTGCATGTTTCTTTGATCCTTAGAAGTGTATGAAGGTTTAGAATAAGGTTTTATTTTATATGAGTCTTGTTACCGGCACTGTGTTTGTTAATGAGCAGCTATGGAATGACTCTCAGCACGTTCGATCACGAACGTATGTGTATATGCCACCTTACTTGATGAGATGAGACACGGTACATATCTTCTCTATATGTGAAGCAGTGTGACTTGACTTGTTTAATCATGCATATCTTCTCTACATGCAAGTTTGATGATTTAATGATATTGGACGCATATCTTCTCTATATGCTGAATTGTTAATTAAAAAAATGTATGTTACATTATCTTTAGGCACCGAGGAGACTTTATCAGTGATTTATGACTTGATATATTTTTGTTGCGTACTTGTGAGATATATGAATTGAAAATGTTATTAGTGAGTATCATTTATAATTCTTTCCAATTATAGTTATGATACTCTTTAAGTACATGAGGTTAGTTGTATTCATACTACACTTCTACACCTTGCGTACAAATCTTGGAGCTGAGATGTTGTGGATGACGGGAGCTGGCACTAAAGATGTACATGTTTTCCAGATATATCTACCACTTGTCTTTGGTAGTTTTAGATTCGTATTCTGCTTGTGTACATTCCAAACAGATGTTGTATTTATTCTCATACCAGCTTTTTAAATTTAAGTCTTAGTGGCTCATGATTTGCACTACTCATTGTGTTGACTATTATTTGGATTACCCAGCTAGTTGGGTTAGGTGTCATCACGACTAGGTAGATTTTGGGTCGTAACATGCATAAAGGCATGTATAAATTCCTGAGCTAGCAAATAGAGAAGAGATGCAGCAAATCATGTACAAATCCAAGGAAATTGCAAGTACAAAACCAATGATCAATTTGACCAAAGTCCACATCAACAGAAACCCGTCGGTTTCTCAAAAATTGCATGTACACCATCAAGAGAGAAACATGAGAGGCTTACCTTAGGGGGATGGATCCTTATCCACACGTTGCACGAACAACCCACGTGCTACATGGACAACTCACGTGCCAATAATATCAACTGCACTAACAACTCGCGTACCAAATAATATCTTGGATATGCATGGACAACTCGCGTACTATCATATATCAACCGCACAGATAACTCATGTGCTACACGGACAATTCATGTGCAAATATTAGCAATACCGCACGGACAACTCATGGACCAATAGTAACAATCACGCATGGGCAGCACACGTGCCAATAACAACAATCTTGCATGGATAATTCACCTGCCAATAGTAACAATCTGCACAGACAACTCACATGGCAATAGTCACAACCGCATGGACAAATCATGTGCCAATAATCACAATCGCATAGACAACTCACGTGCCAATAATCACAATCGCACTGACAATTCACTTGCCAATAATAACAATCGCACGGACAACTCATGTGCTACCAGTCCAGTTCATATCACACAGAAAGAAGATATAAAAGTTTATATGTACATAAATAATGGATATCAAAATTCATAAAATCACGTACTGGCATAAGTGACATGTTAAAATGTAGGCAGGTGAGAAATGTGCTACCATAGTTTAAATCAGGCAATTACATCATGAAATAGCACTTATCATGTTCAATTGAGAGATTAACCTATATTTAACCTCAAACATGGTTCAAATAGCTCACAAAGGGAGAAAAAACATAAGAAACATAATAGCAAGAAGCTTAGCAATTATTTCCAGGCATATCATACCCTAAGCAGTACCCCGAGCATGAATAATAACCTGCTGCATGCACATGGGCTCAGCCCCTCACATGTGCGCCACTGATAGCACTTAGCAATCATATATAACTCAGGTAACTAGTGCCTCAACCAAGACTAGGTAAGATACTTACTTCAAGCAAGCCAAAATAATACTTTAAAAACGTCTACCCGCACAAATCGACCTCCGAACGACTCGAATCTAGCCAAAAGCAACTCAAAATCATCAAATCATGCCATATGAATTAAACTCAAACGATAAAGGTCGAATTGTTGATCAAATACTCAAAGTCAACCAAAAATTCAACCTAAACCCGCACCTCGAAACACGACCAAAATCACAAATTCCGACAATCCATTCGAATACAAGTCCAACCATGCTAGCTTCACTCAAATCCGATTCCGAATCATGTTCAAATCATTCACTTTAGAAACATTTCACCAAAAATCCTCAATTTGTCTTTTAAATTCATTAATCAAATGCCAAAATAAAATATGGAATCATGTATAATAATCAAATTAGAATAAAAATATTTACCCCATTCCTAATCGTGAAAATTGCCTCGAGAATCAGCCAAATCGAAGCTTCCAATCTCAAAATATGATGAACCAAACTCTCGAAATAGACTTATTTAAGTCTACCCAGGCTTATGCATCACGATCGCGGGACCTTCATCGTGATCGCGAAAGCTAAAAAAATATTAGCTCCACAAAACACCCTACACAAATGAGGCCCCAGGCACGCGATCACGTTTCCTTAGTTGCCAAGCATACACGATGCGGGGCCCTGCTGCAGACGCGAAGGCAAAATCGACCTGCCTCATACGTTTTACAAACACCACCCTTGTCTCGCGAACGCGTAGCTACAGCTTCCAAATAACCACGAACATGTTCCCCTCCTCACGAACACATAAAAGAAAACCACCTGACACCAATTTCCACTCCGCGGTCGCGAGCCTTCCTTAGTGATCGCGAAAGAGACTCCCGCACCAGCAAACCAACTGCTAAAAACAAGGGGAAATGGTCTGAAACTACCCCGAAAATCACCCCGATCCCTAGGGGACCCCGTCCAATCATGCTAAGAGATCCAAAAACACAACACAGACCTAATAAAGGTCTCAACCCACAGAAAATAACATCAAAACTACGAATCGTCGATCAGTATCTTAAGTTCATAAACCATAAACTTCTAACCGAGAGTCTAATTCAAGCCTAACCAATCCGGAATCAAACCAAACTTTTCACACAAGTCCCAAATGACAAAATGAATGTATTCCAACTTTTGGAACAACAATCCGAACCCAATATCATCAGTGTCAATTCCCGGTCAAACTTATGAACCTTCCAAACCTGTGAATTGCCAACTTTCATCAAGTCAAGCCAAAATAACCTAGGAACGTACAATTTTTAAATTTGGACATATGCCCAAGTCCAAAATCTCCATACGAACCTATTGGAAAAATCGGAACACGAATCTGAGATTGTTTACACAAAAGTCAAACCTTGGTCAAATCTCCAACTTTAAGCTTCCAAGAATAAAAATTCCTCTTCCGAATGAAATCTGAACTTCCAAAAAATCAAAACCAACCATGCACACACGTCGTAAAACATTATATGAACCTGCTCAAGGTTCCAAACCAATTAACGGAATGTAAATGATCAAAACAACTGGTCGGTTCGTTACATTCTCCCTCACTTAAACATACGTTTGTCCTCGAACGTGCCAAGAGATATTCTAAATCCATCAAACCACTGTATAAACTCACCATACACATATCCATGGGTGATCTCACATCACCACAATCTATATAAGCCTGCCAACATAACCCAACTGAAGATTCATTCTTCGACCTTAGTCCATAAATCTTCGTACCCAATCTCCAACATCTCAAATCCATTATAAGACCCGATTCTCGTATCTAAATATTGTATATAATCTAAACAAGATACATCAAACCATAAAATTATCCCAAGATATAATCATATGATATACCACATAACGCAGGCACCCATATCAATAATTTCCGACCACAATAGTTGTTTATTAACAAACTCGATGCCGGCAACATACATCATATTGAATAAAACCTCGTTCGAAACCTTCATGAAATTCCAATGATGAAGGAAACATGTAGAAACTAATAACCGCTCCTCAGATCAACAAGTCATGGATCTCACTCGCCCTCAAAGAACCATAGCTAAACTCTAAGCTAATTAGTGACATTATTCTTCCAAATATACCTTAATCAATTCTGATAGCACTCATACCAGGTCCAATAACCTCGCCTTATCCAGTACAAATTGTTCGACTGACATGCCATATCAATACCTCCTAGATCCACATGCCATGCAATTCTGTGCACTAAACAAGCAACAACTTGGATGTGACCAATGATGGAAGGAGAACAAAATAAGAGAACTATCATGAAAGGTCAACAAATACCACCACAAAGCGCAATGCTATGAACCCATCTCACATAGGAGAAACAAAACACATGAAATAAGCACAAAGGATCATATCCCAACTTAACTCTGTTTTGGTGTGTAACCCGATTCAAACTTACTGGTCCACATGGAATATCCATTACCAAAATTCTCATACCCACCAAACACGTGTGTATCATAGAAAAAACGCAAAATGCATGACCGTAACCATGGAGAAACTGATAGTACAATATACCATAAACAAGAAAACCATAAGAAAGTCGCAATCAACTAATTCAACACCCAAGAGCCATCTCTCTCAAATTTCGCCACAAAGCCAAGACAAAACTGCATCATGCATGTGCATAGTCAACAGTCTCACAACCCATCCTAGCATAGGAAAGTAACATAGAACATACTGGGACACGAATAAGATCAACTCGAGTCGATGACACATCCTTCAACAATAGTTGTGTTGAGTAAACAACCAGATCCGATGTAGAATACACATTCTCATTAGGCCTAACAATGGGCCTCCAAATCAACTATGATCATCCACAAATAGGTGAATAACCTTCCAAAAAGTCCACAGTAACCTAACCATAACACATACAATCAACCGGCAAACTCTTAACATATCTTCACTATCCACAACCAAGGAATAATCTACCTCTAAGAATGTTCGATCTATAAACCTCTAGAATATATGAATCTCCATATCCGATCCCAACTCGGCCACTTATATGACTGACACATCCCTCATACACAATCATCTCGCGAGAAATATTCCCATAAATCTTCCGCGCCACATAGCAAGCTTGAGCAAGCAGCCAACAACTAGGTGATTCCCGTAATACTAGTCCTACATCCGTAAGTCAGAACACAATGAGACTTTCCGAAATGCACACCCTCCTCAGATGATACAAGATAGTGTGAGCTTTCTTCTAAACATATAAAACCCTATATGTTGTCTAGAACTCATGACCTCCTCTTCGCAACGGTGCTGCAACCTTGTACTTGCTAACCTCAATCCCCAAACATCGGACCGCATCTATCATGCCATCATATGAAAACATGAGAACCCCATTATCAACCCTGAATCACAAGTAGGATAAACACCCCATCAACCAAAACCTCTCATTTAACTCAATACTAGAGAACATCGCAACATGAAACAAACTTTCCACCCCTGTAGAAGACATCAACCTCGAGCGTGGTCAAGCCCATTATGAACTCTTTGAAACCCATTTGCAAAAAACTAAGCCATCAGAATTGGATCTCTATAACTTAGCCAAATCACGCAAAATTCAAAATCCAGAAGTATTGTAATATAACACATGTAGAGTCTCACCATACCAAAAGAACAGATCACTTCTATTACTATGATAATCCAATCCACTACCAAGGTGACCCATTTCTTTGAATTCCTCTCGACTTGCCTTCAATTTAATGCTCCTCGTTGCTAGTACACTGAGATCCTTAACCAAAGGTCATCCTAAGAGATTCTCGCATGAATCCAGGTCGTCTTAAGGCCCATAAGCCACTATATTTCCTCTTAAGCACCGAATGGTACCATAGCCTAGATACCCACTCTAAAGAGACTTTATGTGAATTTGAAGTTGTTTCATTAACCTCTTCGATACTGAAATGTAGAATCACCATCGATATAGAACTACTGCAAGTCTTGACACCATCCAGTGCAGTCTCAGATCTTAGCAATATACAAATGCGGAAAATCCTCAAATACCACATATGAATTTTGAACTAATTAGAACCTTCTCGAGAATCATCCACTCTGCTCTAATCTCCAATGCACCGCCAAAACGAGCCGAACAACTTGTGCTCCATTAGCAAATAAGCACCTAAAGAAGCAAGCTCACCTTTCAGCAAGCGAGTGAATCCCTTCTCCTATGACACTCATCCACCACGAATAACAAACCCAAATTATTCAAAGATTACCATTTGCCCAAAAAGTATGGTACATCACGCACTAAACAATTTTCTTAGTGGCCCTAACCTGGAAGTCAGCCCTTTCTAAGTCAAACTAATCCTTAAATGTGCTTAGACCAAAATTGATATAACATATGATCATGCAAGATCGTCGATATCAGACTCCCCTACTTGGCTTGACGACATAGAACATAACATATGATAACCCACAATACCCCTACTCCATAACTGTCATGATCTCTTACTATAATTCAACTGGATCATTCATATGCTCATGCAACATTAATCAAAAATATCTCAAATCATCTACTAAGCGCATTTAATCCTCATGATAGTCGTGTGAACTTCCTCAAGCGATACAAACTCAAATTGCAGCACATATAACCCATTGAGAAAGGAACCTCTCCATAGAAACATCATAAGGATCACACATTTGTAGACCACCCTGTAGGATATAACTCACCTGCCTAACCTCAAACTGGCATCTCTCTATGACCCTATCATGGTCACAACCACTATGAAATCATTTAATCCCCCCAAGTATGAACTCGTCAACAAGACATAAGAATCTACTTCATTCTACAAATGAGCAACTGGAAGATCCCTAACACATTAATAACTCAAGATTGTACTACATATCAAAATGGAAATTAAGCATCCTGAGTCCTTGCACATCCTAAGAAAAATTCTTCTTGTCACACCCAAACCATCTGAGCACGTTCCTCAGTAACGTAATACTCATCATATAGCTATCTAACTTGTCACTGAGCTATAAAAAATAAACATAGTGTTAAATCAACAGTATAGAGTTGTAATTACCATATTTTAATGTAATATGCTCATATGTTACAGATAATAATATGTTAAATTTTCAAATAATACTAGAGAATATTATGTAAAAAATATGATAATTACAAATCTATGCTGCTGATTTAGCACTATGTTCATTCTTTTGTCCCACCCCTAGGGACACTACTGAACATATAAGTCCAAAAGCCCATACTCACACAACTGAAACCACCGAGCCCAAGTTGCGGTCTGAACCTGCAAGTCCTCCAGACTGGCCTATCTCCACAATATGGAGAATATATCTCGCACCTTATCCATAACATCACAAGTTGTCGATGCACAATTGGTACCGAGTGCTCACATAACATACAAGTGGATAAAAGGAAATCAAAGATACGCTTCAAGTCGAATCAATGTCGCACAATAAAGAAAGAAAGATAGGAAATTTTCTGATATCATGTAGCCTCTTGAAGATAGGTATGAACGTCATCGTACTGATCCGCAAGACTCTATTAGACATTTGCTCATGCCTCGTACAATCTATGAATCTAGAGCTCTGATACCAACTTGTCACGACCCAAAATCCACCTAGTTGTGATGGCACCTAACCCAACCTCTTAGGTAAGACAATTAATAGTAACACAATTCTAATGAAGATTATAAATAATAAATAAAAGAAATAGTTGAATCTCTATACAATATCTCAAGGATTGGAAATACAAGTGATGAGCCACTACAACTAATGTTCCAATAGTAACAATCCCGCATTGGAAGCCAACGTACCAATAGTAACAACCCGCACGGATAACTCACGTGCCAATAGTCGCAACCGCATGGACAAATCACGTGTCAATAATCACAACCGCACGGACAACTCACATGTCAATAATCACAACCGCACGGAACTCACGTGCTACCAGTCCAATATATATATCGCATAGAAAGTAGATATACAAGCTTACATGTACATGAATAATGGATATTAAATTTCATACTCATGGACTACCGTAAGTGACATGCTAAAGTGTAGGCATGTGTGAAGTGTGCTACCATGGCTCAAATCAGGAAATTACAGCACAAATAGCAATTATTGATGTTCGATAGAGAGATTAACGCATATGTAACCTCAAGTATGGTCCATATAGCTCACAAAGGGGGTACAAACATAAGAAACATAATAGCATGAATCTTAGCAATAAATAAGGTATATCATAGCCTAAGAATTCCATAAGCCAACTTCCACTAGGAGCCGCGACGGTGCTAACACAATATTCTAGGCAAGGCAACAGTTACATAACAACTATGAATTTGAATTAACATGGTTTAATTATCTCAACGGTGGAAATATCACAAATAACTAAGAAAAAAATGCAATACTGCTACAACCACCCCAACAATATGGTATCAACAAGTACATGAGCACTATTGAATATCAAAATACAAAGCCAAATCCTTAATACAATTGTCTGGAAAATAGAACAGTAATAAAGGAAATAAATGAAAGAGAACTTCAAGGGCGGATGACATAGCAACTACCTCGTAGTGTCCCAAGTATTGGTACAACACGGCTCTAGCAATCACCACATTCGGAAGTACCTGGATCTACATACGAAATGCAAAGTGTAGTGTGAGTACAACCGACCCCATGTACTCAATAAGTAATAAACCTAACCTTGGACTAAAACCAGCGACGAGCTCAAAAGAAACAGTCAGAGGCCAATATCAATAACAACATAGGATATAATAATGATAGTAATAGTAAATAGCTCAAAGAAATTTTCATGCTCAGCTCGTTCACATTACATAGATTTTAAACATGCTTCCAAGTATAACAGTTAAGGTACAGCACAAATAAGAACATTTCATTAACCAGCTAGCATGAGAAAAATACATCTTTATTCCTACATATCAAATACGCAAGTCAAGTCAATGATTTCACGGTGATATCCTCAAGTACTCTCACTGTCAGCTCACTCAAGGTGCCTGAGTCAAATGCCGACTTCATCCCACACACACAATCACTTAGAACTATACAGATGCCTGGCATCAATGGCCCTCACTAAAGAACTTGTATATATCATTGTTCCTGCTCTCACTGCTCGTATGTCAGACTCGCGCAAGGGCAGATCCTGCCAAAGCGCTAATCAAATGCAAATATGGTTGTTGCGGTGTGCAACCCGATCCAAATAAATATAAAGCCAATAAGACCTGTTGCGGCATGCAACCCAATCCAAATATCACCCTCAACATGGCTATAAGGCCCACCTCAATCATCAACCTCTCAAGTCTCTAGGGCTCACAATCTCATATCACTCAGCCTTAACAGTACCACATATGGAAAACAACATGTGATATAATATCAAATAATGAGTATAGATTGAGATATGATATGCAATGAAGAAGCATGACTGAATGTATAACTACAGTTAAATAAAATAGCTCAAAACGACATAAATAGCCTCATTAGGTTTCAAATGAATAAGCACATAGCCTAAACATGATTTCTAACATGAATCACATCTCAGATAATCAAACAAGTAGGGCAAACACAGATATAACGAGATATGATAACAAAACAAGTCTGGTAATAGTAAAAAAGGAAACTTGAAACATGATTACTCTGTTGCACACCGACAAGCCCGTCACCTAGCATGTGTGTTACCCTAACACATCTCATATAACATATTTCCTAGGGTTAAATACCTTCAAATCCAAGTTTAGATATGTTACTTACCCCAAAATGAGCAAATCAATACTCTAAAAATCTCATCCCATGCGAATCGGCCTCCGAACTACTCGAATCTAGTAAGACACACCTTAATATCATCAACCAACGCTGTAGGAAACAACTTCAAACAATAAATCTTCTATCTTTATCAATATCAAAAAGTAAACCCAAAAAGTCAACTCCGGGCTCGCACCTCGGAACCATGACAAAAGTCATAAATTCCAAAAACCCATTCAATTACGAGTCTAACCATACTTAAATCATCCAATTCTGACCTTCAAATCCTCAATTTATGTTTTAGGTTTTACAAAAATCCCCAATTCATCCAATTCAAATCACTAATCAAACACCAAAATCGAGGTTAGAATCATGAAATATTAACAAATCTGAGTCAAAACACTTACCCGATCTAAATCGTGAATCCCCTCCAAAATCTCCCAAAACCGAGCTCTCTAACTCAAAATGTGACTATTGCAACTTAAAACCATCGAAATAGAGTACTATCTAGTCTGCCCAAGCATTACCCTTCGCGATCGAGGAAAAGCCTTCGAGATCGCTCAAAACAAAATTTCTAGTTGCCCAATCTTCCTTCGTGAACGCGACACCTTAGTCCCGAACATGGTGACCAAATGACCAACGGCTACACGATCACGATGAACAACTGTGTGCCATCCTCAGGCCCTACCTTCCCTCCACACACATGCAACTCTTTGGTTGTGTTCGCAATGCACAACCTCTTTAAGCTTAACGAACGTGTCCCTGTCCTTGTGAATGTGAATAACAAAACCCGACAGCCACCAAATAGAAATACACGATCGCGAATTCCTCTTTGTGTTCGCGATGAAGGAAATAGAACATCATCTGAAAGCAACGCAAAACATAGAGTGGTTCGAAACCCATCTGAAACATACCTGAGGCCCTCGGGACCCCCTCCAAGCACACAAACCAATCCCAAAATGCAATTCAAACCTACTCGAGTCCTCAAATAGCACAAAACAACATCAAAATCACGAATTTCACCCCAATTAAGCCTAAGGAAACTAGTGAACTTTCCTAATTCAAAATTATCTCCGAACCAGCCTAAACAACTTCGAATGACCTTAAATTTCGCATGCAAGTCCCATATGATACAATGGACCTATTTCAACTCCCAGAACCAAAATCAAAGCCCTATATCAATAAAGTCAACTCCCTGTCAAACCTCTCAACCTTCAAAACCTTCAACTTTCCAACTTTTGCCAAAAAAGCACAAACCCAACCTACGGACCTCCAAATATGAATCCGGGCATACACCTAAGTCTAAAATCACTATATGAATCTATTTGAACAATCGAAATACCATTTCGGAGTCATTTAAATAAAATTCAAAATTCCAACTCTTTCAACTTAAGCTTCCAACCTTGGGACTAAATGTCCCAATTCACTCCAAAACATACCCGAAACCAAACCAACCACCCCGAAAAGTCACATAACCACAAATGAACATGAAATATGCAATAAACAGGGGAACATGGTTACAATACATAAAACGATCGGTTGGGTCATCACAAAGTACTACCCCCGAGCATGAATAATACCTTGGTGCATGCACATAGGGTCAACCCCTCATATGTGTGCCACCAATAGCACGTAGAATCATAAATAAATTAGTTCACTAGTGCCTCAACCAAGTTTAAATAAGATACTTACCTAAAAAACAAAAGAATACTCTAGAAATGCCTTCCTGCATGATTCAGCCTCCGAACAGCGTGAATCTAGCCAAAAGCAAGTCAAAAACATCAAATAATGCCATAGGAATCAAACAAAAACGAAAAAGGTACAATCTCTAATCAATACTCAAAGTCAACTAAAACTTCAAGTCGAGCCCGCACCCCAGAACTCAACTAAACTCATAAACCCTAACAAGTCATTCGAATACAAGTCAAACCATGCTAGTTTCACTCAAATCCGACTCTGAATCGATGTTCAAATCTCAAATTTTCACTTTAGAAATATTTTTCCAAAAAACCCCAATTTCTCTTTTGAATTCATTAATCAAATGCCAAAATCTAAGATAGAATCGTGTATAATAATCAAATTCGAGTAAAAATTTGCAAGCTTTCCCCCTTCGTTTGTTGTGGGTCGCGCCTCACCGCAGGCACTGAATGAATGAAATGAGTGGAGATACTTACCCAATCCAAATAGTGAAAACTGCCTAGAGAATCACCCAAAACCGAGCTCCCAGTCTTTCACGACCCTAATTTTCCTCTGTAAGATGTCGTGATGGCACCTATTCTCTGAGACTAGATAAGCCCACCATATTAACTGAAATGGTAATTAAAATTTCAATTTAACAAATAGCTATCATAAAAAAAAAGGACTCCACAACTCAACTGAACATAACTCCCAAAGTCCGGTGATGTTGAGTCACAAGCTCTACATGAGTATACTGAACATCCCTTTACAACAACATATAATAAAATGAGAATGAAATAATACTAGATAGAGGGTGACTTCGAGGCCTGCGGATGCCAGCAAGTATACCTTGAAGTCTCCAATCCAAGCTCGACTCAGTGGTCCCTAGGCGGTATGAAGTACCTGGATCTGCACAATAAAGATGTGTAGAAGCGTAGCATGAGTACACCACAACAGTACCCAATATGTATCAAGCCTAACCTCGATAGAGTAGTGACGAGGTCAGTTCAAGACACCTGGTGGAATAAATAAGAAAATTGAGCAGGTAAAGTATAGTATGATAGTGAAAACAAGGGAAGTGATACAAGGAAGAGGTACTACACTGAGACTTAAGAAATTAAGACATCACGGAAGAAACACATAATACAAATGCCAAGGAAATGATGTAACCAAAACATAAATGATGTAAATCAAAGGTATCAACAAGAATCACTACCGAGGTACCGCCTCGTAGTCTCATTTCACAAATCAAATCACAATATTTCCTTAAATCAGCGCGGGAGCCTTAAATTTAGTTTTGAAAATCATTTTTCCGAAATAGCTACCCGCGTTTTAGCCCACTAGAAACATGCGTATCAAGCCCACCTTATCTCACCGCATGTGTATCAACCCCTATCCATATACCACCGCATGCGTATCAATATCACAATGTATCACAAATCGCACCTCAAGTTCCCAATTCCAAAACTTTCCAAAGAAGTCAACAATAATAGTGTTTCCAAAATAAATAGCCTATGGCTCATCCACTACAAGAACAAGAGTCTTAACAATAGCAACCGAAAGTGACTAACTCAACAAGAATTGTATTTCAACAAAGCCTCGATGTGAATCGTGGTCTTTATACTTCAACTCCATTATTCAACAATAAGATATTCCACGAAATAACAACTTCAAGTAAAGGAACTCAACAGTTAAATAACGAATAAGGAATTTAGAGAACGATACTTCAGCTAACCATGTAAAGGCAAGTAACAAGTAAGAGATAAGACAAGTATTAACAATGTCAAGTAAAACATGTGAAGATATACTAATGATGATGAAATAACATGTTATGCAACTCAATTAAAGGCATGAACAATCTACATAGTTAAAACTGGTCAAATTACCACATTTAGCCCCTGTACACACTCATCACCTTGCGTACTTGGCTTACACATACCACAATTAACACAAAACAACACCAATCCTAAGGGGTAACTCCCCCACACAAAGTTAAGCAAGACAATTACCTTAAAACACGGTAACTCATTCCACTAGTAAGCCCTTTCAACGATTATACAACTCCAAACGACTCGAATCTAGCCAAAACAACTTCACATCATAAATACAAACCATAGGAAGCTATTCTGAACAATAAAGTTGCAACCTTTTTAGAGAAACAAAAAGTCAACTCAAAATGTCAACCCCGGGCCCGAATCTCGGAACTCGCCAAAACTTACAAAAATCGAACATCCATTCGATAACAAGTCCAACCATACTAAAAATTACTCAAATCCGACCTCAAATTGCCTTTCAAATCCTCAAAATATAGTCTATGAAGTTTCAAAAATTTCTCCCAAATTTTCCAACTCAAATCACTAATTTAATGACAAAAATAACAATGGATTCATGTATAATAGCCAAATCCGAGTTAGAATCACTTACCTCAATGATTTCCCTGAAAATCCCTCGAACAATTGTCACAAACCGAGCTCTCTAGGCCAAAGATGAAAAATGAGATAAAACCCTCGTTTTGGAAATTTAACAATGCTGCCAAGTTATCCTCTTTTGTGATCGTGGAAAAACACTCGTGATCACGGAGAAAAAATCTCCCCAGCTCATAAAATCTTCTTCGTGATTGCGTGAATCCAGCCGCGAACGCGATGACCAGCTTCCTCAACTTACCTGATCGTGTCCAAGGCAACGTGAACAAGGAGAACACCGCGTGCCTCATCCCCAACCTCACATTCTTTATACGTGAACGCGGTCCACCTCACGTGTTCGTGTTTCACAATATCCTCAAACAATGCGATCGAGACCCATACTTTGCGAACGCAAAGAGTAAAATTCCATCTTCCACAAACTATACTATGCGATTGTGGCACCTCCTCCGCGAACGCGATGAAGGAAATGAGACTCAGAAAAACTAGCAATCCCATAGCAAGAACATTTGTTCCGAACTCAATCTGAAATGCACTCGGGGCCCCCGGAACCCCGTCAGAACATACCAATAAGTTCTAAAACTTGATAAAAACTCGCTCGAAGTCTCAAATCACATAAAACAACACTAAAACCGCAAATCGCACATTGATTCAAGCCTAAGGAACTTATAAACTTCTAACTTCTAAAATTAATGCCGAAACATACCAAACCAACTCCGATTGACCTCAAACTTCGCACACAAGTCATAATTGACAAAACGGACCTATTCCAACTTCCGGAATTGAAATTCGGACCCGATATCAATAAAGTAAACTCCCGGTCAAACTTCTCAACCTTCCAAACCTTTAACATTCTAATTTTCGTTAATTCAAGCTGAAACGACCTACAAACTTCCAAATAAATATCTGGACACACTCCTAAGTCCAAAATCACCATATGGTGCTATTGGAACAGTGAAAACTCATTAAATATTCATTTACACAAAAGTCAAACTCCGATCAACTCTTTCAACTTAAGCTTCCAACTTTGGGACTAAGTGTCCTGGTTCACCCAGGAACTCACTCGAATCAAAACCAAACACCCTAGTAAATCACATAACCACAATATAACCTAGAGGAGGTAATAAACATGGGAGTGGGGATAAAATAGTCAAAACAATCGACCATGTCGTTACATCCTTCCCCTGTTAAAACAAACATTCATACTCAAACAAGTATAGAGACATACCTGAAGTGGTGAAAAGATGAGGATAACGGCTATGCATATCATGCTCGGTCTTCCAAGTCGCCTCCTCGACTGGTTGACCCTTCCACTGAACATTCACTGAAAAGATTCTCTTGGACCTCAACTTTTGGACCTGCTTGTCCAAGATGGCCACCGGCTCGTGAACATAAGAAAAATCCTTGTCCAATTAGACTGAGATGACATCCAACACATGGGACGGATCGTCGTGATATTTCCAAAGCATAGAAACATGGAACACCTAATGAATTGCAGCTAGACTAGGTGGCAATGCAAGCTTTTAGGCCACCTCACCAATCCTCTCATGAATCTCAAAAGGTTCGATATACCTAGGGATCAACTTGCCCTTCTTCCCGAACCTCATAACCCCATTCATGGGGGAAACCTGGAGCAAGAGTCGTGCTCCAACCATGAATGCAACATCATGAACCTTCTGATCTGCATAACTCTTCTTCCTAGATTGGGTTGTATGAAGCCGATCCTAGATCAACTTGACCTTCTCCAAGGTGTCTCGAACGAAATCTGTGCCTAATACCTTAGACTCTATTGGATCAAACCAACCAACTGGGGAACGACATTGTCTCCCATATAGGGCATCATAAGGAGCCATCTGAATACTCGATTAGTAACTGTTATTGTAGGTAAACTCCGCAAGCAGTAAGAACTGATCCCAAGAACCCCCGAACTCCATAACATAGGCACGCAACATATCCTCCAATATCTAAATAGTGCGCTCAGACTGTCCGTCCGTTTGAGGGTGGAATTTTTTACTCAACTTAACCCGTGTGCTTAACTCACACTGTACGGCCCTCTTGAATCGCGATGTAAACTGTGTACCCCAGTCAAAATGATGGATATCGAAATGCCATAAAGTTTGAAAATCACACGAATACAGACCTAAGCCAGCTGCTCTGAAGAATAAGAAGTCACCAATGGAATGAAATGAGCCAACTTAGTCAACCTATCCACAATCACCCATACTGCATCAAATTTCTTCTGAGTGTGTGGGAGCCCAACAATGAAATCAATGGTAACTCACTCCTATTTCCACTTGGGAATCTCAAGCCTCTGAAGCAACTCACATGGCATCTGGTGCTCGTACTTTAACTGCTGACAATTTAGGCACCAAGCTACATACTCCACTATGTCTTTCTTCATTCTCCTCTAGAAGTAGTGCTGCCTCAAATCCTGAGTACATCTTAGCGACACCCGAATGAATGGAGTATCGCAAATTGTGGGCCTCCTGAAGAATCAACTCACGTAAACCATCCACATTGGGCACACATAACCGTCCTTGCATCCGCAACACACCGTCATCTTCTATAGAAATCTCCTTGTCATAGCCGGGTTGTATCGTGTCCTTAAGGGAAAGCGAGTTGCGGCCATCATACTGACACTCTTTGATATGATCATATAGAGAAGACTGAGAAACCACGCAAGCCATAACTCGACTCAGCTCCGAAACATCCAGTCTAACAAACTGGTTGGCCCAGGCCTGAACATCCAATGATAATGGCCTCTCTGTTGCCGGTATATATGCAAAATTGCCCAAGCTCTCCACCTTTTGACTCAAGGTATCGGACACCGCATTAACCTTCCCGGGATGATAAAGAATAGTGATATCATAGTCCTTAAGCAACTCTAACAATCTCTGATGCCGCAAGTTAAGATCTTTCCATTTGAATAGATATTGTAGGCTCCGGTAGTCGGTATAGACCTCACAAGGGACACCGTACAAATATTGCCACCAAATCTTCAAGGCATGAACAATAGCTGCTAATTCGAGCTTGTGAACAGGATAATTCTTCTCATGAACCTCCAGTTGTCTAGACGCATAGGCAATCACCCTACTATCTTGCATCAACACCGCGCCGAGGCCAAAAATGGGGTTGTAGTCAAAGCAATCTTGAGCTTTTGAAAGCTCTCCTCACACTCATCGGTCCATCTAAATTGATCACCCTTATGGGTCAATCTGGTCATAGGTGCAGCAATAGATGAGAAACCTTCTATGAAATGACGGTAATACCCTGCCAACCCAAGAAAATTTCGGATCTCAGTAGCTGAAGATGTTTTGGGCCAACTCTGCACTACTTCAATCTTCTTTAGGTCTACTTTGATCCCCTCACTCAACACCACATGACGCCTGATCCTTCCCGAATTTTCCCGCTGTAGCTGCCCCAAAATTCAAATCTGCCATGGCTAGAAAAATTCGAAAACCAGCAATGATCACCCTTGCAGCATGCCTGGCAGCCTTTTCAGCATGCCTGGCAGCCCTTGCAGCATGCCTGGCAGCTTTTGCAGCATGCCTGGCCAGAATGATTGCTTCCCTGCATGCCTGACAGCTTTTGCAGCATGCCTGACTGAAATCATTGTTGCACACCATGCCTGGCAGCAGCTTTAGTTTACCTTTCTTGTATTTTCAGCCATGTCTGGATAAATAAACCTATAAATACTTGTACAAACATAGCAAATAGGCATCTCATTACTTGTAAATTCCCTTTCTCTTGAATATAATCTGAAAATTGGCCTTGGCCTCCAAAACCTTTTGTGTGCCTTTGATTCATTTTCTTTCCTGCATTTGTGTGTAAGAAGTATTGCCATCGTTAGCACGTTTTTGTGTTGATCCTTCACTTGGACTGAAACTGGACGTAGCATTGCCACTGAATCATGCCAGAATTCACACTTTGAAAAATTTGCATACTACTTATTTTCTCTTAAGGTCTGGAGCATGATCCTTAGGTGCTGCTCATAATCCTCCCGGCTCTAGGAGTACACCAAGATGTCGTCAACACACACAAGGATGAATGAATCAAGATAGGGATGGAATACACTGTTCATCAAGTGCATGTATGTTGCTGAGGTGTTGGTCATACAAATTGACATCACAAGGAACTCGTAATGACCATACCGAGTCCTAAAAATAGTCTTTGGATTCCGGATCCTAAATCTTCAGCTGCTGATAGCCTGACTGCAACTCAATCTTTTAAAACACTCTGGCACCCTGTGGCTGATCAAACAAGTTATTAATGCATAGGAATGGATACATGTGCTTTAGTGTAACCTTGTTCAACTGCCGATAATCAATACACATGTGCATAGAACCATCCTTCTTCCTTACAAACAATATTAGAGCACCCCAAGATAACACACTAGGCTGAATGAAACCCTTATCAAGAAACTCTTGCAACTGCTCTTTTAACTCCTTCAACTCCGTTGGGGCCATCCGATATGGTGGAATAGAAATGGGCCGAATGCCCGACAACAAGTCAATACCAAAATTGATATCACTATTGGGCAGCGTGCCTGGAAGATCTGCTGGAAATACATCTGGATAGTCTCTCACTACCAAAATTGACTCAACGTAGGGGTATCCACACTGACATCTCTCGCAAAGTCTAGATATGCATCACACCTCTTCCCAACCATTCGCAGTGCCTTAAGGAAGAACACAACCCTGCTAGGAACACCAAAGTACCCCACGGTAAACCTGGCATAGCCAATGTCACCGTCTTGGCGTGACAATCAAGAATAGCATGATAGGGTGACAATCAGTCCATGTCTAAAATAACATCAAAGTCTACATATTGAGAAAGAATAGATCAACTCTAATCTCAAAACCACCAATAACAACTAAATATGACCCATAAACACGGTCAACAACAATAGAATCTCCCACAGGCATGGATACATAAATAGGAGAACTCAAAGAATCACGAGATATACCTAAATACAGAGCAAAGTAAGATGATACATATGAATAAGTGGAGTATGGATCAAATAAGACTGATGCAACTCTATGACAAACTAGAACAATACCTGTGACAACTACGTCTGATGCAACCGCCTCCACCCTACCAGGAAAAGCATAACATCTGCCCCGCCTCCTTTTCTAGGGCGACACCTACCTGCCATAACTCCACCTCTAGCTAGGTGTGTAGGTGGATCTGCAACTGGTGCGATAACCACGGCCTGAGAAGCCTGGGGACCTTGTGGAATATATATGGGGTTGCAGAGGTGCACCCATCGTGAGTCTGGAGTCGTCCCTCACCATATGACGAGTATCACCACACATAAAACAAGCTCTCGGAGGATGTGGCTGCTGAAACTGGCTTGGGCCTGGTCGGTTGGACTGACTGTTGAAAGCACCCCATGCAGGAGGTACACTAGACAGTGGCGGTGCATAATGAGAGACTTGAGGCCGGGGAGTAGCCGGAGTACCACTGGAAGTTGTAAGTGGTTAATAAACTGGACGACTCACATAGCCTCTACCATGATAGGCTATAATTGGGGCACGGGCACCATTATATCTGCTAGTATCATGAGGCCTCTTGGTCTCCCTATCCTCCATCTCTCGGCCCCGCATACCCTTCAATCTTTATATGGTCTCTATCACCTACTGATATGGGATATCCGTCTCAAACTCCCGAGCCATGCTGAATCTAATACCATACTTAAGCCCCTCAATAAATTGACAGACTCGCTCTCTGAGTGTGGAAACCAAGGTAGGTACATGTCTGGACAACTCACTCAATCTGACTGCATACTCTGATACGATCATAGCACCCTAGCGCAACTTCTTAAACCACGCGCGCAATGCATCCGAAGGCTCTGGGGAACAAACTTTCTCAGGAACATCTATGAAAACTGCCTCGGCTAGGCTACCCTCCTCATAAGCCTGACACCATCGGTACGCTGGTCGTGATAACTGGAAAGTAGTAAAAGAAAGCCCACTCATCTCCACTATACCCATTGTACGAAGAATACGGTGGCACTTCTCCAGAAAACCATGTGCATCCTCTGTAGTTAGGCCACTGAAAGTAGGAGGTTGGTACTTCTTATACCTCTCGAATCGGAGCTGCTCCTTCCCAAATGTTGTTTCCCTAACATCGAGCTGAACTAGGACAACCGGTTGCACTAGTATAACCTCCAGGACCTGGTCAACATGGATCCGCTGCTTTAGAGTACGGGTCGCGGGAGTCGGTGCTCTTCCCCCAGCCTTAGATGTGGCGGGTCCAAGTGGAATAACCCATGCCTGAGCTAAAGTACCAAACATGCTCAAGAATTGTGTGAGTGTCTCCTGAAGTGCAGGGGTAGCAATAGGCGCCTCATTTTCCTGCCCTCCAACTGGAGCTACAGGCGGCTCCTCTGTCGTAGCTCGGGCAAGTCCTCTAGCTACACCAAGTGCCCCTCTTCGGCCTCTCACCCAACCCCGGCCTCTCGCGGCTCTAGCAAAAGGCTCGGGTGTCTGACCGTCGGATCCGGCGGTGCGTGTCCTCACCATCTATGAGAGAATAAAAAGACAAATTTTCAGAATTCCAAGTCAAAAAATTCGCATGATATGGAATCAAAGATAAGTTTGCTAAAATTTCCATATCCTTTAGAAGATAAGTACGGACGTCTCTGTACAGATCCGCGAGACTCGACTAAACTTGCTTGTGACTCATAACACCTATGAAACTAGAGCTCTGATACCAACTTGTCACGACCCTAATTTCCCTCCGTAGGATGTCGTGATGGTACCTCGTCTCTGGGACTAGATAATCCCAGCATATATGCAGAATTTAACTTGAATGGTAATTAAACTATCAATTTAAACAACAACTATTATAAAAAAAGGACTCCGCAACTCAAATGAATGTCTGAATATAACTCCCAAAATATGGTGATGCCAAGTCACAAGCTCTACATGAATATATTAAACATCCTTATACGACAGTACATAATAAAAGCATAATGAAATAGAACAAGATAGAGGGTGAGTCCGAGACATGCGGACGCCGGAAGGTATACCTTGAAGTTTCCAATCCAAGGTCGACTCACTAGTTCCTAGGCGGTATTAAGTACCTGGATTGGCACAAAAAGATGTGCAAAAGCGTAGCATGAGTACACCACAACGGTACCCAATAAGTATCAATCCTAACCTTGGTAGTTAGTGACGAGGTCGGGTCAAGACACCTACTAGAATAAATAAAAAAACTGAGTAGGAAAAGTATAGTATGATAGTGAAAACAAGGAAAGTGATACAAGGAAGAGATATAACAATAATAGCTACACCAATACCAAGGAAATTAAGACATCACGGGAAAAACACATGATACGAATGCCAAGGAAATGATGCAACCAAAACATAAGTGATGTAGATGAAAGGTATCAACAAGAATCACTACCGAGATACCGCCTCGTAGTCGCATTTCACAAATCAAATCACAATCTTTCCTTATATCACCGCGAGAGCCTTAAATTTAGTTTTGAAAATCATTTTCTAGAAATAGCTACCCGCGTTTTAGCCCACCTTATCAGACTGTGTGCCTTCAAGTAGTTCCCCTACTAGCAACACGTGTATCAAGACCACCTTATCTCACCGCATGTGTACCAACCCCTATACTTATACCACCATATTCATATCAATATTACAACCTATCACAAATCGCACCTCAAGTGCCCAATACCATAAATTTCCAAAGAAGTCAACAATAATAGTGTTTGCACAATAAATAGCCCATGGTTCATCCAAAACCAGAACAAGAGTCTCAACAATAGCAGCCGAAAGTTAATAACTCAACAAGAATAGTATTTCAACAAAGCGTCAACGTGAATCACGGCCTTTATACTTCAATTCCATAATTCAACAATAACATATTCCAAGAAATAACAGCTTCAAGTAAAGGAACTCAACAGTTAAATAATTAATAAGAAATTGAAAGAACAATACTTCAACTAAGCATGTAAAGGCAAGTAGCAAGTAAGAGATGAAAAATGAGATAAAACCCTCATTTTGGAAATTTAAAACGGCTTCCCAGTTATCCTCTTTCGCGATCGCGGACAAACACTCGCGATCGTTGAGAACAAATCTTCCTAACTCATAAAACCTTCTTCGCGCTCGGTTGAAGCCAGTCGTGAAAGCGATGACTACCTTCCTCAACTTACGGGATCGTGTACAAGGCCACGCGAACGTGAAGAATACCATGTGACTTAGCTCGAGCCTCACTTTCCTTATACACAAACGCGGTCCACCTCACACGTTGGTGTTTCACAATATCCTGAAACACCGTGATCGCAACCCATACTTCGCGAACGCGAAGAGTAAAATTCCATCTGCCACAAACTACTCTATGCGATCGTGGCACCTCCTCTGTGAATGCAATGAAGGAAACCGAACTCAGAAAAACCAGCAATCCCATATCAAGAACATTTGGTCCAAACTCAATCCGAAACGCAGTCGGGGCCCCCGGGACCCCGTCCGAACATACCAACAAGTCCTAAAACATGATACAAACTCACTCGAAGCCTCAAATCACATCAAACAACACTTAACTACAAATCGCGCATCGATTCAAGCCAAAGGAACTTATGAATTTCTAACTTCTAAAACTAATGCCGAAATATACCAAACCAACTTTGATTGACCTTCAATTTCGCGTACTAGTCATAATTGACACAACAGACCTATTCCAACTTCCAAAATCGAAATCTGGACCCGATATCAATAAAGTCAACTCCCGATCGAACTTCTAAACCTTCAACTTTCTATTTTTTTTCAATTCAAGTCGAAATGACCTACGGACCTCCAAATCAACATTCGGACAAGCTCCTCAGTACAAAATCACCATACGAAGCTATTGGAAAAGTCAGAACTCCATTCCGGAGTCGTCTCCACAAAAGCCAAACTCCGGTCAGCTCTTTCAACTTAAGCATCCAACTTTGGGACTAAGTGTCCCATGTCACTCCGGAACTCATCCGAACCAGAACCAAACACCCCAGTAAGGCACATAACCAAAATAAAACATAAAGGAGGTAATAAATAGGGTAAAGAAGCTAAAATACTCAAACCAAACGGTTGGGTCGTTACACAATCTCAAAATGTGATGAAATAACCAAAACCTCGAAATAAACTTATTTATGTCTGCCTAGGCTTAGGCATCACGATTGCGTTATCTTCATCGCGATCATAAAGGACAAAAAATACTAGCTCCAAAGATCTTATGCGAACACGACACCAAACACGTGATCACATCTCACTATCTACCAAGCTTGCACAAATGCGAGGCTCTACCACGAACGCAAAGGCAAAATCGACCTGCCTCCCCACCTAGCTCATACGCTACATGAACGCGACCCATATCTGTAACGACTCGGTCGGTCTTTCCATCAGATTATCCCTAATTCCCCCATTTCTGCTTTATCATATCCTTCTTAACCTATTTATGTTGTGTTAGGTCGGTTGGTTCGGGTTCGGAGTGGTCGTGGTGAGAACTGAGACACCTAGTCTCTTGAATTGGCTTGATAGTTAAAAAAGTCAACTAGGAGTTGACTTATTGGTAAACAACCTCGGAATGTAGATTTTATGGCTCGAATAGCTTCGTTAGGTTATTTGGGACTTAGGAGTATGCTCGGAATGAAGTTTTGATGTCTGGTGTAGAATTAGGCTTGAATTGGCGAAAGTTAGTTTTTGGCGATTTCCAGTCGGCAGGGGAAAATAAGCTATCGGGGTCGGAATGGAATTCTGAAAGTTGGATAGGTTTGTAATATCATTTTGGATATCTGTGCAAATTTTCAGGTCAATCGGATGTGTTTTGGTTGGTTTCGGCATCATTGGTGAGTTTAGAAGTTTCAAAGTTCATAGGCTTGAAACTTCATGTGATTTTGGTGCTTTTGCATTGTTTTTGGTGTTTCAAAGGGTCGACTAAGTTCGAATGAGGTTATGGGATGTGTTGGTATGTTTGGTTGGGTCCCCGAGGGGCTCGGGATTGATTTCAGAAGGTTAACGGAGGTTTGGACTTAGGAAATTGCAGCAAAGTTGTTGCTGGTGCCATTTTACTGGTGTGGCCGCACCTGCGGATGGGGAGTCGCAGGTGCGATGGCCGCAGGTGCGATGGTGTCCTTGCGCAGGTGCGAAAAGAGGTCAGGCTGGAAAAAGTCGCCGGTGCGAGGCATGGGCCGCACCTGCGAAGTCACAGGTGCAGGAGAATCACCGCAGTTGCGAGACTTGGACTTTCAGTGGAGTTCCATAGGTACGCACCTGGGACCGCAGGTGCAGCTCCGCAGATGCGAATCAAGGGCCGCAGGTGCAATTTAACTGGGCAGGAAGTATAAATAGGTGCCTCCGCGACATTTTGGCATTTTTCTTCATTTTTGCATGCGGGTTGAGTCAATTTGGGAGCATTTTGAAGGAGGATTTCGAGGGTCTTCAGTGGAGGTAAGTTTCTCGGACTATGAACTTGATTCTATGTTATTATGTGACAATTAGGCTTGGAATTAGTGGATTAAATGGCATAAATTGGGGGTTTAGGGCTTGAGAAATTGAAACTTGTAATTAAGGAATTTAAGGGTTGTTTGTGGCCGGATTTTGATACATTTTATACGTGTAGACTCGGGAAGGGATAAGGATTATTGTGACATGATTTTTATCGAATTCTGAAATATGGGCCCGGGACTCGGGTTTGGCCAATTTTGGGAATTGTGCCAAAAATTGATAGTTTTCGATTGGGTTTTGTTCCTTTAGCGTATATGGATGATGTTAATCTGGTTTTGGTTAGATTCGGAGAAATTGGGAGCCGATTCGAGGGGCAAGAGCTTCGCAGATTAGTATTTTGGCCCGGTGGAGGGTAAGTAATGACTATAAATCTTGTCCTGAGGATATGAAACCACGGACTTTGTATTTCTCACTATTTTTAGAAGGGCGCGCACGCTGGATGACGAGTGTGTGGCGTGCACTGATTTCTGGATTTGGACTTGGTCCTCTCTGTGGAAACTATAGAGCTGCGTATTTTACTCTAAATCATATGTTAAATTGTGTTCTAAAACTATTTCTATATTTGGATTGTAACCCATGTTTGGGGCCTCGTGCCCACTTGTTTAGACCCCTTAGGGTTTTTTTACTGCTATTTTCCTCACTGTGTTGACTTATGATTCACACTCAGTCATGTTATGTTTAACTGATTTTGAAACACAGCCTTATTTACACTATTTTGAGATATAAAATGTTGTTTTTGGGTCAAGTACCCCGTTTTACTAATACGCTCGAGCGACTTTTGAGAGTTGCTGACTGAGTGAGGCCGAGGTCTTGATTGTGAGGATATGATATGCCACGAGGTGGCTTGATATTAGTGCTTGGGCTGAAGGAGCCCCTCCGGAGTCTGTACACACCCCCAGTGAGCGCAGGTACCTACTGAGTGCGAGTGCCGAGTACCGAGTGCGGAGTTACAAGTGATTGGAAGGCATGAGTGACAGTGAGGTTGCCCGAGGGGCTGATACTGAGTGACTGTGACGTATGTTGAGTGATGTTCTGCCCGAGGGGCGATTTATGATTCATGTTTTGGCCCGACGGGCTATTTATGATTTATTCCATTCTACACTAAACTCTTCAGGTATTTTATTTCTGAAATTGTTGGAAAACACATTTTTTCAAAGGATTTTAGTGAAGTTGTCTTTTAAAGCATGTTGATTTCACTATATATATATATATATATATATATATATATATATATATACTGTTAGAAAGAAAGGTTGTGCTTATTGTGAACTAATGATTTGATCTTATGTGTTTCTTACTGCTTAGACTTGATTTATTTTCATTACTATTGAGTTGGCATACTCACATTACTCCCTGCAACCCTGTGTGCAGATACAGGTGATGATACCGAGCGTTAGTCGTCTATTTCCGTGCGGAGCCGGAGTCGGGTCATAGAGGTAGTTGTTCAACGTCCGCAACATCTCTGTTTTCCCTTTCTTGTTTTGTACCTAGTTCTTCTTTAACGTCCGCAACATCTCTGTTTTCCCTTTCTTGTTTTGTACCTAGTTCTTCTTTCCGAGGTTTTGTATTATAATAGTAGAACTTTTGGTATATTCCTTAGATACTCATGACATGTTGACTCTAGATCTTGGGGATGGTTTTAGACTATTTAACTATTTGTTTTGCCTAATAGATTCAGTAGTTTATATACGTTTATGAAATGTGAAAAATAAGTTGGAAATTTTGGAAAGAAACTGTATATATGTGATTGTTGGCTAGCCTAGTTCCACGATAGGTGCCATCACGGATGGTTTTAAGATTTGGGGTCGTGACAAGTTGCTATCAGAGCCTAGGTTACATAGGACTCAACGATCATGAGCAGGTTGAGTAGAGTCTTGCGGATCGGTACGGAGACGTCTGTACTTATCTTCAAGAGGCTGCAGAACCCTTAGGAATAATCTCATTATTCTTGAATTATGTCGTGCCATCTTGTTGACTCTAGAAATCTAAACTTTTATTGTTTCATTCTCTCATAGATGGTGAGCATTTGCACTACCGATCAGGCACCAGCTAGACCAACGAGAGGTCGAGGCCACCGTCGAGGCCGTGGTAGAGGTAGGGGACCAGCCCGTGCAGCAGCCCGGGTGGTACCAGAGGATCCACCTACCATTCAGGATCAGGTTCCCGTCGCAGATGCTCCAGCGGGACAGGCTCAGGCACCGGCAGTGCCTATTTTTATTCCAGATCTTCAGGAGACCTTGGCCTAGATCTTGACAGTATGTACCACCCTTGCTCAGGCAGTTGCCGCTACTTCTCTAGTCGGGGGAGGAAGTCACACTCCAGCTGCCTGGACACCTGAGCAGGTTACTCAGGTCCATCAGACACCCCCGGCGGTTCCAGCCCAGCCGGTTGCTCCAGTTCGGGACTTCGTGGTTTCGGCTATGCTAGAGAATGAGCAGCGTAGACTGGAGAGATTTAGTAGACTTCAGCCTCCGACATTCAGTGGTGCTGAGGGTGAGGATGCCCAGGGTTTTCTGAATAAGTGTCAGAGGATGCTGCGTACTGCTGGGATTTTGGAGACCAGTGGGGTCTCGTTTGCTACTTTTCAGTTTTCTGGTGCTGCTTTCACTTGGTGGGAGTCTTTTGAGAGGCGTAGGCCTGTTGGTTCAGCACCCCTCTCCTAGCAGCAGTTCTCCACTATCTGCTTGGAGAAGTATGTACCCCAGTCTCACAGGGAGGAGCAGTGCAGGCATTTTGAGCGGCTACGTCAGGGGGAGCTATCAGTGACGCAGTATGAGATGCGATTTTGAGAGTTGGCTCGTCATGCCACCGAGTTGGTCCCTACTGATAGGGAGAGGATTAGGAGGTTCATGGATGGCCTCACTTATCATCTCCACGTTTTTATGACTCGGGAGAGAGTTTCAGATGCTACCTTCGAGTAGGTTATTGATATTGATCGAGATATTGAGTCGGTTCACCGCCATGAGCGGGAGGAGAGGGATGCTAAGAGGACTCGTGGATCGGGTGGTTCTAGTGGTGCTCCTTCCAGGGGCAGTTTCATCATGGCAGAGGTCGTTCATTCAGGCCTCCTCAGTTAGTCCGCCCAGCCTATAGTGGTGCATCTTTGGGGCATGGTCCCCATAGTTCTCAGCCAAGCCATTCTTCATTCGGTGCCCTCCCAGCGCAGAGTGCAGCTCGAGCACCACCAGTTCAGAGTTCCTCTATGCATGATTCTTCTAGTGGCCATTCTGGTTCCAGGGGTTTCTATCAATCCCCGTCTCTAGCTCTAGGGAGTTTTTTTGAGTGCGGAGAGCTTGGGCATATGTGGAGGCAGTGTCCCCGTAGTTCTGGTGGTTATTCTCAATAGAGGGGCCAGCCCTCGACTTCAGCTCCAGTTACTTCACCACCCGCCCAAACATCTAAGGGTGGTAGTCACTCAACTAGAGCCGCACTAGAGGGGGAGGTCGAGCAGGTGGAGGTCAGGCCCGTATATATGCATTTCCAGCCAGGCCAGATGCTATGGCTTCTAATGCAGTGATCGCAGGTATTGTCTCAGTCTGTCGCCGAGATTCTTTGGCTTTATTTGACCCTAGTTCTACATATTCTTATGTCTCGTCATATTTTGCCCATTTCCTGGATATGCCCTGTGAGTCTTTAGTTACGTCTATTTATGTGTCACCTACGGAGGGTGATACTATTGTTGTGGACCATGTGTATCGGTTGTGTGTGGTATATATTGGCGGTCTGGAGACCCGATTGGACCTATTGTTACTTAGCATGGTTGATTTTGACGTTATATTGTGCATGGATTGGCTATCTCCGTGTCATTTTGTTCTTGATTGTTACGCTAAGACCGTGACCCTAGCTATGACGGGATGTTCGAGGTTTGAGTGAAGAGGTTCTTTTGAGTATGTACCTAGCAAGGTGATTTCCTATCTAAAGGCCCAGCGTATGGTTGGAAAGGGGTGTTTATCCTATTTGACTTTCATGAGGGATGTCAGTGGTGAGACTCCCGCTATTGATTTGGTTCTTGTGGTCCATGACTTTTCGGATGTGTTTCCTGCAGACCTGCCAGGCATGCCACCTGACAGGGACATTGACTTTGGTATTGACCTGGTGCCAGGCACTCAGCCTATTTCTATTCCACCTTATCGTATGGCACCAGCGGAGCTAAAGGAATTAAAGGAGCAGCTTCAAGAACTCCTAGATAAGGGGTTCGTTCGGCCTAGTGTGTCACCTTGGGGAGCTCCGGTATTGTTTTTGAAGAAGAAGGATGGTTCTATACGTATGTGTATTGATTAGCGGCAACTGAACAGGGTTACGGTGAAGAGCGGTATCCTTTGCCTCGTATAGATGACTTGTTTGATCAATTGTAGGGTGCCAGGGTGTTTACAAAGATTGACTTGCGTTCTGGCTATCATCAGTTGAAGATTCGGGGGCCCGAAATCCCGAAGACTGCCTTCAGGACTAGAGATGGTCATTATGAGTTTATGATTATTTCATTCGAGCTGACCAATGCCCCAGCAGCCTTTATGCACTGATGCACAATGTCTTCCGGCCTTATCTGGATTCTTTTGTCATCGTGTTTATTGACGATATCTTGGTGTATTCTCGATCTCGGGAGGATCATGAGCAGCACTTGAGAGTTGTGCTCCAGACCTTGAGGGAGAAGAAGTTGTATGCAAAATTTTTGAAGTGTGAGCTATGGCTTTATTCAGTAGCATTCTTGGGGCAAATGGTGTCCAGTGAGGGTATTCAGGTTGACCCAAAGAAGATAGAGGCAGTGCAGAGCTGGCCTAGACCGTCATCAGCTACCGAGAATCGTAGTTTCCTTGGTTTTGTAGGGTACTATTGTCGTTTTGTAGAGGGATTTTCATCTATTGCAGCACATATGACCAGACTGACCTAGAAGGGTGCTCAGTTCAGGTGGACTGAGGAGTGTGAGGAGAGCTTTTCGAAGCTCAAGTCATCTTTGTCTACAGCTCCGGTATTGGTTTTGCCTACGGGTGCAGGTTCTTATACAGTTTAATGTGAGGCCTCGAGAGTTGTCCTTGGAGCGGTTTTGATGCAGGACGGTAGGGTGATTGCCTACGCATTCAGAGAGTTGAAGGTGCACGAGAAGAATTATCCAGTGCACGATCTTGAGCTTGCAGTTATTGTCCATGCCTTGAAGATTTGGCCTCATTATTTGTATGGAGTGCATTGTGAGATTTTCACTGATCACCGTAGTTTGCAGCATCTACTTAAGCAGAAGGATCTGAATTTTCATCAAAGGAGATGTTTGTAGCTTCTCGAGGATTATGACCTCACCATTCTATATCATCCGGGGAAGGCCAATGTAGTGGACGATGCCCTCTGAGTAGAGAGTTTGGAGAGTCTAGCTTACCTTTCAAAAGCAGAGCGACCTTTAGCACTTGATGTTTAGGCTTTAGCGGGTCAGTTGGTGAGATTAGATCTATCAAATCCCCCGCGGTTATTGGCTTGTGTAGCCTCCAGGTCTTCTCTTTATTATCAGATTAGAGCACGCAAGTATGATGATCCACACTTGCTCGTTCTTCAGGACATGGTCCGTCGCGATGATGCCAGGGATTTGGTTATTGGTGATGATGGGGTCATGAGGAGGCGGGGCCGGATTTGCATGCCCAATGTGGATGGACTTCGTGATTTGATTCTAGCTGAGGCCCATAGTTCGCAGTATTCCATCCATCCGGGTGCCGCAAAGATGTATCAGGATCCGAGATAGCATTATTGGTGGAGGCGGATGAAGAGGGATATTGTTGAATTCGTGGCTCGATGTCTCAACTGTTAGCAGGTCAAGTATGAGCACAGGATACCGGGTGGATTGCTTCAGAGATTAGATATTCTGAAGTGGAAATGGGAGCGAATCACCATGGACTTTGTAGTTGGGCTCCCGTGGACTTCGAGGAGGTTTGATGCTATTTGGGTTATTGTGGATTGGTTGACCAAGTCCGCGCACTTCATTCCTGTTGGTACAACTTATTCTTCGGAGCGGTTAGCTGAGATTTACATCAGGGAGATTGTCCGATTGCATGGGGTTCCAACTTCTATCATTTCTGACAGAGGTACTCAGTTCACATCTCAGTTTTGAAGGGTCGTGTAGAGGGAATTAGGTACTCGGGTGGAGCTGAGCACAGCGTTTCATCCTCAGACCGACGGGCAGTCGGAGCGTACTATTCAGATTCTGGAGGACATGCTGCATGCGTGTGTCATTTATTTTGGGGGTTCATGGAACCAGTTTCTGCCACTCGCGGAGTTTTCATATAATAATACTTATTAGTCGAGTACCCAGATGACTCCTTATGAGGCTTTATATGGTAGGAGGTGCAGATCTCTGATTGGTTGGTTTAAGCTGGACGAGGCTAGGCTACTGGGCACAGACTTGGTTCAGGATGCGTTGGGTAAGGTGAAATTGATTCAGGACCGGCTTTGCATGGCGCAGTCTAGGCATAAGAGTTATGTGGACCGGAAGGTCCGAGATGTGTCTTTCAAGGTTGGGGAGAAGGTGCTGCTGAAGGTGTCACCCATGAAGGGTGTTATGAGGTTCGGGAAGAGGGTAAAGTTGAGTCCCCAGGTCATTGGGCCTTTTGAGGTGCTTAAGAGGAATAGGGAGTTGGCTTATAGACTTGACATGCCTCCCAGCTTATCGAGTATTCATACGGTGTTCCATGTTTCGATGCTCTGGAAGTATGTTGGTGACCTGTCTCATGTTTTGGACTTCAGCACAGTTCAGCTCGAGGGTGATATGTCATATGAGGTAAAGCCAGTGGCTATTTTGGGTCGTCAGGTCAGAAGGTTGAGTTCTAAGGATATAGCTTCAGTGAAGGTTCAGTGGAAAGGACAGTCGGTGGAGGATGCCTCCTGGGAGACCGAGCGGGAGATGTGGAGCAGATATCCTCACTTATTCGAGACTCCAGGTATGTTTCTAGACCCGTTCGAGGACGAACATTTTTTTAAGAGAGGGAGGATGTAACGATCCGATCGGTCGTTCCGTAATATTAGCCCCGTTTCCCCAGTTTCTGCTTTATCATATGTTGTTTAGCCTATTTATGTTGTGTTGGGTCGGGTTCGGAGTGGTCATGGTGAGAACTGAGACACCTAGTCTCTTGAATTGGCTTGATAGTTGGAAAAGTCAGCTGGGAGTTGACTTATTGGTAAACGAACTCAGAATGTAGATTTTATGGCCCGAATAGCTTCGTTAGGTGATTTGGGACTTACGAGTGTGCTCGGAATGAAGTTTTGATATCCGATATAGAATTAGGCTTGAATTGGCGAAAGTTAGTTTTTGGCGATTTTCGGTCGGCATGGGAAAATAGGCTATCGGGGTCGGAATGGAATTCCGGAAGTTGGAGCAGGTTCGTAAGTGTGCAAAATTTTCAGATCAATCGGATGTGTTTTCGTTGGTTTCGGCATCATTGGCGAAATTTAGAAGTTTCAAAGTTCATAGGCTTGAATTTGATGTGATTTTGGTGTTTTTGCGTTGTTTTTGGTGTTTCGAAGGCTCGACTAAGTTCGAATGAGTTTATGGGATGTTTTGATATGTTTGGTTGGGGCCTTGAGGGGCTCGGGATTGATTTCGGATGGTTAATGGAGGTTTGGACTTAGGAAATTACAGCAGAGCTGCTGCTGGTGCCATTTTACTGGTGTGGCCGCACCTGCGGATGGGGAGCCCCAGGTGCGATGGTCCTTGCGCAGGTGCAAAAAGAGGTCAAGGTGGAAGAGGTCACCGGTGCGAGGCATGGGCCGCACCTGCGAAGCCGCAGGTGCGGGAGAATCACCGGAGGTGCGAGACTTGGACTTTCAGTGGAATTCCGCATGTGCGCACCTGGGACCGCAGGTGTGCACCTGGGACCGTAGGTGTAGGTCCGTAGCTGCGAAGCAAAGGATAACTCCGCGAAATTTTGGCATTTTTCTTCATTTTTGCATGTGAGTTGAGTCAATTTGGGAGAATTTTGAAGGAGGATTTCGAGGGTCTTCAGTGGAGGTAAGTTTCTCGGATTATAAACTCGATTCTATGTTATTATGTGACGGATTAGGCTTGGAATTATTGGATTAAATGGCATAAATTGGGGGTTTAGGGCTTGGGAAATTGAAACTTGTAATTAAGGAATTTAAGGGTTGTTTGTGGCCCGATTTTGATACATTTTATATGTGTAGACTCAGGAAGGGATAAGGATTCTTGTGACGCGATTTTATCAAATTCCGAGACGTTGGCCCGGGGCTCGGGTTTGGCCAATTTTTGGAATTATGCCAAATATTGATAGTTTTCGATTGGGTTTTGTTCCTTTAGCATATATTGATGATGTTAATCTAGTTTTGATTAGATTCGGAGCAATCGGGAGCCGATTCGAGGGGCAAGAGCATCGCGGATTAGTATTTTGGCCCAGTGGAGGTAAGTAATGACTATAAATCTTGTCCTGAGGGTATGAAACCCCGGACTTCGTATTTCTCACTATTTTAGAGTGGCGCACAGACTGGATGACGAGCGTGTGGCATGCACTGATTTCTTGATTTTGACTTGGTCCTCTCCGTGGAAACTATTGAGCTGCGTATTTTACTCTGAATCATATGTTAAATTGTGTTCTAAAACTATTGCTATATTTGGGCTATAAACCATGTTTGGGCCTCGTGCCGACTTGTTTAGACCCTTTGGGGGCTTTTTACTGCTATTTTCCTCACTGTGTTGACTTATGATTTACACTCAGTCATGTTATGTTTAACTAATTTTGAAACTCAGCCTTATTTACACTATTTTGAGATATAAAATGATATTTTTGGGTCGAGTACCCCGTTTTACTGATACGCCCGAGGGGCTTTTGAGAGTTGCTGACTGAGTGAGGCTGAGGGCCTGATTGTGAGGATATGATATGCCACGAGCTGGCTTTATATTAGAGCCTGGTCTGATGGAGCTGCTCTGGAGTCTGTACACACCCCCAATGAGCGTAGATACCTACTGAGTGCGAGTGCCGAGTATAACAACCTGGCCGGTCGTTCCGTGAGATTTGCCCCGTTTCCCCCGTTTTTGCTTTATCATATGTTTTTTATCCTATATATGTTGTGTTGGGTCGGTTGGTTCGGGTTAGGAGTGGTCGTGGTGAGAACTGAGACACTTAGTCTCTTAAATTAGCTTAATATTGAAAAAGTCAACATGGAGTTGACTTATTGGTAAACTACCTCGGAATGCGGATTTTATGGCTCGGATAGCTTCCTTAGGTGATTAGGGACTTAGAAGTGTGTTCGGAATGAAGTTTTGATGTCCGGTGTAGAATTAGGCTTGAATTGGTGAAAGTTAGTTTTTGACGATTTCTGGTCGGCAATGGAAAATAGGCTCTCGGGGTCGGAATGGAATTTCGTAAGTTGGAGAAGGTTCGTAATGTTATTTTGGATATGTCTGCAAATTTTCAGGTCAATCGGATGTGTTTTGGTTGATTTCGGCATCATTGGCGAAATTTAGAAGTTTCAAAGTTCATAGGCTTGAATTTGATGTAATTTTGGTGTTTTTGCGTTGTTTTTGGTATTTCGAAGGCTTGAATAAGTTTGAATGATGTTATGGGGTGTTTTGGTAGGATTGGTTGAGGTCCCAGGGGCCTCAGGTGTGTTTCGGATGCTCAAACGGGCATTTTTTGTCTTAAGGAGTCTGTTGTTTTTCTGGTATTTTAGCAGCAGTGGTTTCTTCATTGCGATTGCGTGAGTTCATCGGCAATCGCATAAAGTAAATATTGAGGCAGGAAATTTGTTCTATGCGATTGCATAATAAGGTTTACGATCACACAGGTCAGGCAGTCTTGAGCAGTGCGGTCGCGTGGCTCCTTGTGCGATCGCATAGTGGTTCTGAGGTGCGTGAGAGGGATGGATGTTTGAGCTATGCGAATGCGTGTGTGGGTGTGCGAACGCATAGAGTGGGCTGGAATGTGCATCGCAAACACATCCCTGGAAATGCGATCGCACTGAAGAAGGATTTAGTGCTGGACAGAATGTTTTAAAAGGCCCTTTTGGCGAATTAATTCTATTTTTCCTCCATTGTTGAACGGGTTTGGATCTCTTTGAGAGGGTTTTAAGAGGAAGTCGTAGGGAATCACTTGGAGGTAAGATTTTCGACTTCATAACTCGATTTTATGTTGCTTTCTAAGTAATTAAACCGGAAATTAGTTGGATTTAAACCCAAAATTGGGGAGGTTAGGTGCATGAGAATTGGAAATTTCTTTTGATGATTTGAGTGGGAAATTGTGGTCCGATTTTGGTGTTCTTGGTATGTATAGAATTGTGGGAGGATGAGGATTCTAGTGATATAGTTTTATTGAATTCTGAGACGTGGGCTTGAGGCTCGGGTTTGGCCAAATTTCGAGAATTGTGTCTAAATTGATAGTTTTCGATTGGGTTTTGTTCCTTTAGCGTATATTGATGATGTTAATATTGTTTTGGGTAGATTCGGAGCAATCAGGAGCCGATTTGAGGGGCAAGAGCATCGCGGATTAGTATTGTGGACCGGTAGAGGTAAGTAATGGCTATAAATCTTGTCCTGAGGGTATGAAACCCCAGACTTCGTATTTTTCACTATTTTTAGAATGGCGCACATGTCGGATGACGAGTATGTGGCGTGCACTGATTTTTGGATTGGACTTGTTCCTCTACACGGCAACTATTGAGTTGCATATTTTTACTCTAAATCATATGTTAAATTATGTTCTAAAAACTATTACTATATTTGGTCTATAAGCCATGTTTGGGGCCTCGTGCCGACTTGTTTAGACCCCGTGGGGACTTTTACTGCTATTTTCCTCACTGTGTTTACTAATGATTTGCACTCAGTCATGTTATGTTTAACTGATCCGAAACTCAGCCTTATTTACATTATTTTGAGATATAAATGATGGTTTGGGTCGAGTACCCCGTTTTACTGATACGCCCGAGGGGCTTTTGAGAGTTTCTGACTGAGTGAGGCCGAGGGCCTGATTGTGAGGATATGATATGCCACGAGGTGGCTTGATATTAGCGCTTGGGCTGAACGAGCCCCTCCGGAGTATGTACACACCCCCAATGAGCGTAAGTACCTACTGAGTGCGAGTGTCGAGTGTCGAGTGCTGAGTGACTGGGAGGCATGAGTGACAGTGAGGTTACCTGAGGGGTTGATACTGAGTGGCCGTGATGTATGCTGAGTGATGTTCTGCCCGAGGGGCGATTTATGATTCATGTTATTTCCCGAGGGGCTATTTATGACTTATTTCATTTTAAACTAAATTTNGGTTGTGCATATTATGAACTGATGATTTGATTTTATGTGTTTCTTACTGCTTAGACTTGATTTATTTCCATTACTACTGAGTTGGCGTACTCACATTACTCCCTGCACCCATGTGTGCAGATACAGGTGCTGATACCGAGCGTTAGCCATCTATTCTGTGTGGAGCCAGAGTTTGGGACATAGAGGTAGTTGTTCGGCGTTCGCAGCATCTCTATTTTCCCTTCTTATGTTGTACCTAGTTATTCGTCCCGAGGTTTTGTATTATAATAGTAGACTTTCTGGTATATTCCTTAGATGCTCATGACATGTTGACTACGAGTCTTGGGAGTAGTTTTAGACTGTTTAACTGTTTGTTTTGCTTTATAGATTTAGTAATTTATTTACGTTTATGAAATGTTGAAAATGAGATGGGATTTTGGAGAGAAACTGTAAATATATGATTGTTGGCTAGCTAGTTCCACGATAGGCGCCATCACGGCTGGTTTAGGATTTGGGGTAGTGACACCGAGTGCCGAGTGATGAGTGATTGGGAGGCATGAGTGATAGTGAGGTTGCCCGAGGGGCTGATACTGCGTGACTGTGAGGTATGCTAAGTGATGTTCTGCCCGAGGGGCGATTTATGATTCATGTTTTGGCCCGAGGGGCTATTTATGATTTATTCCATTTTATACTAAACTCTTCAGGTATTTTATTTCTGAAATTGTTGGAAAACACTTTTTTTTTTCAAAGGATTTTACTGAAGTTGGCTTTTAAAGCATGTTGATTTCATTATATATATACTGTTGGAAAGAAAGGTTGTGCTTATTGTGAACTGATGATTTGATCTTATGTGTTTCTTACTGCTTAGACTTGATTTATTTTCATTACTTCTGAGTTGGCATACTCACATTACTCCATGCACCCCTGTGTGCAGATACAGGTGCTGATACTGAGCGTTAGTCATCTATTTCCGTACGGAGCCGTAGTCGGGTCATAGAGGTAGCTTTTCAGGGTCCGCAACATCTCTGGTTTTCCTTTCTTATTTTGTACCTAGTTCTTCGTTCCGAGGTTTTGTATTATAATAGTAGAATTTTTCGTATATTCCTTAGATGCTCATGACATGTTGACTCCAGATCTTGGGGATGGTTTTAGACAGTTTAACTGTTTGTTTTGCTTAATAGATTCAGTAATTTATATACGTTTATGAAATGTGGAAAATAAGTTGGAAATTTTGGAAATAAACTGTAAATATGTGATTGTTGGCTAGCCTAGTTCCACGATAGGCGCCATCATGGCTGGTTTAGGATTTGGGATCATGACAATATCTCACGAACACAAGGCTTCAGTTTCAAACCAACCACGAACATGTTTCCCTCCTTGCAAACGCATAGAACAAAACCACCTGACACCAATTTCCACTACATGATCACGAGCCTCTCTTCACGATTGCGAATGCGGAACCAGCACCAGCACCAGCAAATTAGCTGCTCAAAAATAAGGGAAAGTTGTTTGAAACCACCCGGAAACTCACCTGAGCCCCTAGGGATCCCGCCTAATCATGCCAACAAGTACCAATACACAACACGGACCTACTCGAGGCCTCAAATCATACAAAATAATATCAAATGCACGAATCATCGATCAAGATCAATCTCTTAAGTTCACAAACTTCAAACTTCGTACCACGCGTCTGATTCAAGCCTAACCAATCCAAAATATAACCAAACTTTGCACACAATTACCAAATTACAAAATGAATGTATTCCAACTTTCAGAACAAGAAATCGAACCCGATATCATCCAAGTCAATTTGCAGTCAAACTTATGAACTTTCTAAACCTTCAAATTGACAACTTTCGCCAAAATAACCAAGGAAACTCAAATTTCAAATCCGGACATACGTCTAAGTCCCAAATCACCATACGAAACTATTGTTAACATCAACATATGAATTCGATACCGTTTACACAAAAGTCAAACCTTGGTCAACTCTCATCCATCAAGTTTTCAAGAATAAAAATTCATCTTCCAAATCAAACCCGAACTTCCAAAATCAAAACCAACCTTAAACGCTCATCGTAGTACATTATATGATGCTGCTCAAGGTTCCAACCCACTTAACAAAATGCAAATGCTTAAAACGACCAATCGTATAGTTACAAATATATTGGTTTCTTACAAAGAAGTTTATATCCTAAGTTATTCACATAAGTTACAACCAGAGCAAGGAGAAAACTCAACTGGTAATGATGGTTGGGAGGCTAAAGGTTAAGAGAACCAAAGAAAAAAAATGAGGAAATCAATAGGCAAGGGGAATGGTCTCATTACAAAAAGGGTGGGTAGTGACATGTATCACCTGTGGTGAACCTGAACAGAATATTAGGGGATGTGCCAAGGTAATCACTACATTTAACAATACAATTTCCAATTCTATATTTTTTTTACTTTTTTATAACTAACTGTCACGACCGAAAATCCAACCGTTCATGATGGACCTAACCCAACCTGCTAGGTAAGCCAATTAATAATAAACCACAATATAATGATAATGATAAGAGTTAAGAATGAAATAACTAAATTTTATACAACTCCCCCAAGGACTAGTAATACAAATCATGAGCTTCTAAGACTTAGAGTTTACAAATATGATATGAAATAAAGATATCATATGTTCGAAACGTATATAAAAAGCTTTGTAAGTCTAAAGTTACCAAGAAAAATAGGCAGATATAACTGGACAGAATCAACCGAGTCATAATTCACATTGTGCCCACCCACACGCCCGTCACCTAGCATGTGCGTCACCTCAACACCAAAATATAACACGTATATTCAGGGGTTCATACCCTCAGCACCAAGTTTAGAACTGTTACTTACCTTGAACAAGCCAAATCCAATACCGAGCAAGCCAAACAATACTCTAGAAATTCCAACTCGTGCCTGCTGACTTGTGAACAGCTCAAAACTAGCCAAAAGCAACTCAAGAACATCAAATAAGGCCAAAGAAAATAAATCCAATCGGTAGAGGTTGAATCTTCAATCAAAAATCCAAAGTCAACCAAAAATTCAAACATGGGCTCGCACCTCGAAACCCGACGAAACTCACAAAATTCGAAAACTCATTCAATTACAAGTCCAACAATACTAGTTTCACTCAAATACGACTCCGAATCGATGAACAAAACTCAAAAACTCACTTTATAAAATTTTAGACAAAACCCCCAAATTTCACCTTGAAATCAGCAATCAAATGCCAAAGACGAAGATGGATTCACAAAATATAACCAAAATCGAGTATAGAAAATTTATCCAAATCCATGTGGTGAAATTCCCTTTCCAAAATCTCCCCAAATACAAGCTCCCCAACTCAAAATACGACCAAATGAACAAACACTCGATATTATATATTTTTCCCAGTTGTTTTGCCTCATTTCATATGATAAACAATCCTGAAACTCACTTTTGATACCTCCAATGGATTCCTTGTGAAGTTCCAGTCATGATAGGCTTTTGAATCACTCCATTTGACCTTATAATGAAGAAGTTATGTTGGTTTCAAAATTGAAAATAGTGCAGATTTTTAAATACGAATTCAATGGTAATTTCGTAATTAATGTGAAAAAAATCTAGCAACCCAATTCCTAGTAAAATGACCATAAATTCCGCATACGATGTCGAAACTTGATGATTCCAGTTGCCATCATCGATGCGGATCTAATGCTTCAACCAAAATAGAAATTGGAGCTCATTTGCTTAATGTGGTACCATTTATGCTTGAGAAACGACGTAGAAACATAAAAAACGATCACAACACAACCCAAACCTATTTGAAATTAACCCGAGCCCCTAGGGACCCTGTTCAAACATATCAAAAAGTCTCATAACATAACACAGACTTACTCGAGGCCTCAAATCATGCCTAACAACATCAAATGCACGAATCGCACATCAAATCGAACTTAAAGAACTTTGAATCTTTCAACTTCCAAACCTCATGTCGAACCCTATCAAATCAACTCGGAATGAACTCAAATTTTGCACACAAGTCCCAAATGATATAACAAAACTATTTCAATTCCTAGAACCACAATCTGAATCTGATATCATTAAATTCAACTCCCGGTCAAACTTATGAACATTCCAAACCTCAAATTTCTGACTTTCGCCAAATAGTGCCAAAACCTTCTAGAAGTATCCAAATGCAAATCCGGGCATAACGCCCAAGTCCAAAATCACCAACCAAACCTAACAGAACCATCAAAACTTGGATCTGAAGTCAATTACTAAAAAGTCAAACTTGGTCAACTCTTCCAACTTAAAGCTTCCTAGTTGAGAATCATTCTTCCAAATAAATTCTGAATAACCTAAAAACCAAAACCGACGATTCACACAAATTATAATATATCATATGATGTTGCTTAAGAATTTTATTATCTAAAAAGAATGCAAATTCTCAAAATGACCGACTGGGCCGTTACATCCTCCCTCACTTAAATAAATGTTCGTGCTCGAACATGCCAAGAATCGTTCCAAAGCCATCAAATTGCCGTGTAACCTTAACATGCACATACCCGGGAGTGATCCCACGTCACCCCAATCCATGTAAGTCTGACAACTGTCACACCTCCTTTTTACGGGGAAAGGAGCGAAAGAGTTTTTCCAATTTAAGTGAAATTATTTTAAATGAGATTAATTTATTTTATTTCCAAAGTCGCTACTCAAAATTATTTATTTATGGTGTTCCAAGTTACCATTTATTTTGAATCCCAAATCAAGGAAAAATTTGACTCTGTTTTACGGTCCGCGAAGCACAGAAGATCATGAGAATTCTGTTAACTCGGGAGAAGGTGTGAGGCACTCCCGGATTCTGCACTTTTAGCGCGGTCTCTTTATAATCTACACTCAGCTCAATTGTTTGATTATTACGTATTTTAGAACCTATGCACATTTTAACCCCTTTACCCCTTTTTATTACTTGGTTATGGAATTATCTTTGAAATGAATCACGTGTGCGTGCATCCGTTTTGTTTGGTGTGTCAAATTCATGTCACACGTATGTGTACATAACTAATAACACTTTATTATTAATAATATTATTTCGCCCAAAGTTGCGAGAACGCATACCTTGATTTTAATTTTGGGAATCATAATTATGTCATGCGAACGTATACATAATCACAATGATTTGATTAATTAAGAGCGTGCCTAAAGCATTCTAACGCATTCATGATTAGTTTCTTTTTCCTAAATTTTAAATTGTTGTGAGGCCAAAAGTTATGGATATAAAGTTGTGAAAAAATGATAAAGTGGATCACTAGAAATTATTTACAAAAAAAAAAAAGTTTTCACTATTCTATCTATTTACAAAATTTAGGCCTAGCTGATCCTTCATTAACCTTGGCTCAACAATCTATGCCCGTTTAATATCTACAACACTACGACTAAGCAAGGGAACGTGAAACTAACATAAAACTTGAACAAAATTGATAATTGGCTTAATGCATGCATATTTTGATATATATCGCCTCACATTCTACTCATGTCTCGACGATTTGAGATGTTGAATATGATTATTTGTGCTAATTTGTGGTATTTCTATGTGTATGGATCATTCAGATGCAATTTGGGACGAAAGGGCACGAATTGGAGCGAAATCGGACGAAAAGGCAAAAATTTGAATTTGAGGGCCACAGGCAGCGTGGGGCGCTGCCTGTTGTGCAATTTACAGCAGGTTTAAAGTTTGAGCCCCAGGTCCAGGGCCCATGCTGCCCTGGATGCTCAAGACGGGAAAGTGGCCTTTTTCAACTAGGACTCGACTATTTCGACCCCTAGACGCCCCCAACTTATATAAAAGCCAACCCAAACCTATTTTGAAGAGGGGTATGTGACTTGGAGAGGAAAAAAAGTACGAAACACTCGGGAGCACGGATTTGAGCAATTCTTCCATTATTCCTCTTGTATTCATTAATTTTATGCTTGAAAACATTAATTTTGATGATTGTATGAACATGAGTGGCTAAGAATCTTATTGTTCTCGGTTCATGGGTATACATGAATGTTGATGTTTGAAGTTTAATTTGACGAAGTTGATTTTATCAATGGGTTGTTTATTTAACTCTATTTTTAATTAGTTTGCTGAGTAGCTAACAGTGAAATACTATCTACGAATCTAGAGTTGAACTCAAAAGTGGGAATTCTAGATTACATATAGAATTAAATAGAGAAGGTTCTTGAACCCGGTCATCGGGAAACGAATTCGCGGTTAGGATAGAAATATACCAAATTGCCTTGCTTGGTTGAAATACAAGAAGTGTAAATGCATTCTTGTTAATCTTAATTCCATAGACATATAGGCATTAAGTTAGCCTGAATAGGCGAGTAAGAACTCGAAAGTTTCTTATAAGTAATATCAACCTTTTCAATCAACAATCCAGATAAATCAATTAGTCATTTTAAGCCAAGAACGCAACACGATTATTAGCTAACCCGTGACCCGGGAATATTATCTCCTATTGATTGTTATCCGAAATTGTTTATGTGTTGTGGTTGATTTCTAGTTATTTCATCACTTGATAGTTTTTAGGTAGTAAATTAGTAAATTATCTATTTTGTGAGAAATCTTTTGAATCGATAAGTTATTTGAATTTGAATCAGTCAAAAGTTAATCATAAGTCTTAGTGGGAATGATACTCTACTCACTACTCTATTACTTGACGACCATGTATACTTGCATGAGTATGTTTGGTCGCAACAAATATATTACACACCAAAGGAAACAAATGATTTATTTTTTGTTGTAATTGAAGAAAATAGCAAGTGAAAATTTAAGAGCAATATAATCTACTTCAAACTAAATTAAAACACCTTTCATAAAGACCTTGTATATTGTCCCAACTTTAAAATTGATATTTTAGCATGCTAATACAAGATATCAAAGAGACGATCGCAAAGAGAACTAAGATTGAGCTGGAAAAATTAACAAACAATGGCAAACAAAACCTAATAACACCAACCCAGACATGCTCATTGACAAATAAAAATGAGATAGGAAATGGACTCTAACTGCGGTCCTTGCAATTTAATCAAAATAAAACTTCAAACAAAGCTTCCATTTAACATGCCAATTCGAGATAGCAGTAATATAAACACAAAGCTAAAACTCAAAGCTTAAACAACATCCATACATGCCTAACATTTATTCATGCTCATAAAGGATAATAACCAATATTAATTAAAAGAAAGGTTAGCGATTGACCTTTATATTGATGAACAAAGCTGAAAATTTACAACTCAATCAGAACAAACAGAGCAACGATAATCGGAATAGAATGCTGAAGCTGCAAATAGGAACCTCGACATAGAAGCTTCGTCAGATCTTCGAC
Source organism: Nicotiana knightiana (assembly GCA_005239525.1). NCBI lineage: Eukaryota > Viridiplantae > Streptophyta > Magnoliopsida > Solanales > Solanaceae > Nicotiana > Nicotiana knightiana. The sequence continues at coordinate 68,947 of ML374032.1, read as the reverse complement.
GGAGTTTGGTTGCTCGAGTGGTTTTCACCGGAATGGATGATTGTTTACGGTGAATATGGGGACGGTTTCAGGTGGTTTGAATGGTTATTTTACAGTAGTTTTAAGGCGATTTGTGGCTGGTTTTCAGCTCAGTTTCAGGGCTACTTTGTTGCATTTTGAGGTGGGAATTTGGCTGAGTTTAGGGAGACTGTTTTGAGGCATTTTCAGCTACTTTTTGGAGTTGTTTTGCTGGTGTTTCAAGGGTGCTTCAGGGGTGTTTTAGGCTGAAATTGAGCAGATTTTCAGCTGCTATTTCAAAGCAAAAAGAAGCTGAAGAGAAAAGGGACGAAAGAAAAGGTTTATGGAGAGTCGAGCGAAGTTTCGTCGAGGTTCTGATCCGCGGTTCCTACTATTTGATCAAAATAAAAATAAAGCTACATACTCTTGAAATCTAAGAGTTAAAAAATTCCTATCTAAATGCCATCTGGACTCTTGTCTTGATTCTTGAATTGCTTCCCCCATTAACTTTAGACTGAAACTTGATGCTCTCGATATAACAGACTATGAAATATTCTCAAGCTTGTTTCTTGATTAGATGGTGAGAAGATGGATATTGAGACCCTGTGTCTCCGCACGCATTATTCAAAGCTGGTTGCAGCTGGTATTGAGATAAAAAATTTCACTTTCTTTGGAAAGAGCTGGAATCCTATTATTTGCACATCCAATCCGTGCTTTGCAGAAAAACCTACAAGCCAACACAAACAAACAAAACGAACAAAACATTTCTGCCCCAGTTTGCACTAGGAAATTTTTTGAGTTATTAAAAATACAATAAGACTATCTCTTCAATTGCATAATAAAGAATTGAAAAAGAAATGGGATTCTTTTATGATAGGGGATGTTGTACCCTATGTTAACAAGAAGGAAGGCAACTAGGGGATGTAGTACCCTACATTGACAATAAGATGAGACTCGTGGCACTCTAGGAAGCTACTACGGAACGTTGTACCCTATGTTGGAAGAAAAAAATAAAACCAGGGGATGTAGTACCCTGTGTTGGCAATAATATGAGGCTCGTAGCACTCCGGGATGCTACTAGGGAATATCATACCCCATGTTAGCAGCAAATAATACAACTAGGGGATGTAGTACCATAATTTGGCAATAAGATGAGGCTTGTGGCACTCTGGGATGCTGCTAGGGAATGTCACACCCTATGTTGGCAACAAATAATACAACCAGGGGATGTAGTACCTTGTGTTGGTAAAAAGGTGAGGCTCGTGGAACTCTAGAATGCTACTAGGGAATGTCGTACCCTATTTTGGCAATAAGGAATGCAATCAGAGGGTGTAGTATCCTGTGTTGGAAATTAAGAGGAGGTTCGTGGAATTCTGGAATGCTACTAGGGAATGTTGTACCCTATGTTTGAAAATAAACTGAGGCTCATGGAACTTTGAGATTCTACTAGAGAATGTGGTACCCTATGTTTGGAAATAAGAAATGCAACTAGGGGATGTAGTACCCTATGTTTCCATAAAGTAATGCAGTCAGGGGATGTACTACCTTTGTGTTAGCAATAAAATGAGGCTCGTGGCGCTCTGAGATGCTACTAGTGAATGTCATACCCTATGTTCGCAATAAAATGAGGCATGTGGCTCTCTGAGATGCTACTAAGGAATGTTGTACCCTATATTGGCAATAACATGAGGCTTGTGGCACTCTAAGATGCTACTAGGGAATGTTTTACCCTATGTTGGCAATAAAATGAGGCTCATGACTCTCTGAGATGCTACTAGGGAATGTCGTGCCCTATGTTGGCAATAAAATGAGACTTATGGCACTCTGGGGTGCTACTAGGGAATGTTGTATCCTATGTTGGCAATAAAATAAGACTCGTGGCACTCTAGGATGATACTAGGGAATATCGTACCCTATGCTGGGAATAAGATAAGCCTTGTGGCTCTTTGAGATGCTACTAGATAATGTCGTATTGGCAATAAAATGAGGCTTGTGGAACTCTGGGATGCTACTAGGGAATGTTGTACCCTATGTTGGCTATAAAATAAGGCTCTTGGCTCTCTGAGATGCTACTAGGGAATGTCGTACCCTATGTTGGCAATAAGATGAGCCTCGTGGCTATCTGAGATGCTACTAGGGAATGTCGTACCCTATGTTGGCAATAAAATGAGGCTTGTGGCACTCTGGGATGCTACTAGGGAATGTTTTACCCTATGTTGGAAATAAGATGAGCCTCATGGCTCTCTGAGATGCTACTAGGAAATGTCATTCCTTATGTCGGCAATAAAATGAGGCTCGTGGGTCTCTGAGATGCTACTAGGGAATGTAGTACCCTATGTTGGCAATAAGAAATGCAACCATCGGATATAGTACCATGTATTGAAGATAGGGTATTAGTTCCTTGTAAAGAAACTAAAAATAACATGATTACATCTATATTGGAAGAAAATCAAGGATTTTAGAACTTTACTTGGTGGTGTTCTTCTTTTCACGAACCGTTTCCTAAACTTATTTTGTTCCTGCTCTGAAGAAAGAAAGATAATTTAGTTTTAAAATGATGTTAGGTTTATGGCCTTGATTATTTCAGTCTCCTGATCTTGGCTCATGTTCTTTAATGATTTCAACAGCAACTGGTTATTTCCTGAATACTAACTGCATTTTTGACCCCTGAGAATCTTTGGCTTTTCCAAACTTTGCCATGGGTTGGTCGCGTGGGTCTTAACCTTTTTCAACTTTATTTTGACTATGTGGGATTTTCACTTTTGATTTCTTTCTTTCGAAGTTTTCAATTTCGGAGCATCGAGGAACTTTTGGCTTTTCAAACTTTGCCAATAACTGTTAGTCACGTGGGTCTTAACCTTTTAGATTTATTTTTCCTTTGTTGGCGCTTCAACTTGATTTTCTTCTTCCAAAGTTTTCAATTTCAAAGCATCAGCCAATCATGGCCAGTCGAGGTCAACTTGATGCCTTGTCGAGGTTGGGTGCCTTTCGAATATATCACCTCGCTTCAAACAAGGACCTATCAATCAGTCGTGTCATCTTTTCTATGCCTTATTTTTGGAACAAAGTTACACCCAAAGGGATTCAAAGAAAAACAAACAATGGAATAGAGAATAATTTTAAAACAGGAAGTGTCACTTTCAGGGAACAGAAAGACGGGCTTATCTGGGCATACGTGCGGACTTCAATAAACATGACATACCTTTTGAACTTGATGTCTGATCTATGTAAACCATCCGACTCTCAGAAACTCATCAAAAAATTTGACTTGAAACCGCGAAACTGTCACGATCCAAATTCCCAACCAACGGGATCGTGATGGAGCCTAACTCCACACTTGCTAGGCAAGCCAATGTTAGAACTTGATTAGCCATTTTCCTTTGCATATTAACTTAAACACAAAGAGACAATTTAAGATAAACCAAATCTAATAATTTCCAACAGATGTAATCAGGAATAATATTCGATATGATGAAATGAACCACAAACTAAAACTAACTATATAACTACCCAGGGTCTGGTGTCACGATTCACGAACTTCTAAAGAATACTACAAATAATGGGCTGAAATGTAACGGAATGTGGATTTTATGGCTCGGATAGCTTCTTTAGGTGATTTGGGATTTAGGAGTGTGTTCGAAATGGTGTTTGATGTCCGGAGTAGAATTAGGCTAGAATTGGCGAAAGTTAGTTTTTGGCGATTTCCGGTCGGCAGTGGAAAATAGGCTATCGGAGTCGGAATGGAATTCCAGAAGTTGGATCAGGTTCGTAATGTCATTTTGGATATGTGTGCAAACTTTTAGGTCATTCGGACGTTTTTTGGTTGGTTTCGGCATCATGGCGAAATTTAGAAGTTTCAAAGTTCATAGGCTTGCATTTGATGTAATTTTGGTGTTTTTGCGTTGTTTTGGGTGTTTCGAAGGCTCAACTAAGTTTGAATGATGTTATGGGGTGTTTTGGTAGGTTTGGTTGAGGTCCCAAGGGCCTCGGGTGTTTTTCGGGTGGTTAACGGAGTGTGTTTGGCCTTAAAAGTACTATTGTTGCTGCTGTGTTTTCTTGATCTGGTTTCCTTGTACGCGATCGCAATGGTGAGGCTGCGATCGCATATGGTTGGTTGGTGAGGCAGCAGAAATTGTGTTATGCGATTGCAATGTATGGTCTGCGATCGCGTAGTGGGAGGAGGAAGAACAGTGCGGTCGCGTGAGGCTTGTTGCGATCACACTGTATGGGCGCGTGTGACAATGAGGTGATGGAGTTGCTCTATGCGATCGTGTAGAGCTAGTCGTGATCGCATTTCTTTGAGGAGTTGTCTTCCGCGATACCATAGGTGTTTCTGCAATCGCATAGGGTTAGTTTGGTTAGGCAGCATTTTGTTCTTCGCGATCGCGTGCCTTTTTCTGCGATCGCACAGAGTAAAAGTCTGGGAAGGCAGTTTAAGTTCTAATTTCGAGGGTTCTTGGCCATAACTCATTTTGCCATTTGAGAGCTCGGGGAAAGGAGATTTTGGACGAGATTTTCGGTGGGATTCTTATGGTAAGTGTTCTTCAATCATTTCTGGTTTAATACCATTAATTTGTCTTTATTTTCACCATGCAATTTGAGGAATTAAGTAGAGAAATTGGGAAAAATGGGAGGAAAGATTTGGAAATTTCTTTTGGTAATTTGAGTGGGCAATTGTGGTCCGATTTTGATGTTCTTGGTATGTACGGACTTGTGGGAGTATAAGGGTTCTTGTGCTGTAATTTTAATCAGATTCCAAGATGTGGGCCCGGGGCTTGGGTTTCGCCGAATTTCAAGAATTGTGTCTAAATTGATATTCCTTTAGCATATATTGATGATGTTAATTTGGTTTTGGTTAGATTCGGAGCAATAGGGAGCCAATTTCAGGGGCAAGAGCATCGCGGATTAGTGTTGTGGCCAGGTAGAGGTAAGTAATGGCTATAAATCTTGTCCTGAGGGTATGAAACCCGGACTTCGTATTTCGCACAGTTTTTAGAATGTTGCACATGTCGGATGACGAGTATGTGGCGTACACTGATTCTTTGAGTAGGCTTGGTCCTCTCCTTGGAAACTATTGAGTTGCGTGTTTTACTCTAAATCATATGCTAAATTGTGTTCTAAAGACCATTGCTATATTTGGGTTATAAGCCATGTTTGGGGCCTCGTGTCGACTTGTTTGGACCCCTTGGGGGCTTTTTACTGCTATTTCCTCACTGTTGATTTACGATTTACACTCAGTCACATTGTGCTTAACTGTTTTCGAAACTCAACCTTGTTGACACTATTTTAAGATACAAAAATGATGTTTTGGGTCGAGTACCCCGTTTTTACTGATATGCCCGAGGGGCTTTTGAGAGGTTCTGACTGAGTGACGTCAAGGTCCTGATTTGTGATAATATTATACGCCACGAGGTGGCTTGATATTAGCGCTAGGGCTGAAGGACCCCCTCCGGAGTCTGTACACACCCACAGTGAGCGCAGGTACCTACTGAGTGCGAGTGTCGAGTGTCGAGTGCCGAGTGACGAGTGATTTGGGGGCATGAGTGACTGTGAGGTATGCCCGAGGGGTTGATTATGAGTGACTATGAGGTATGCCCGATGGGATGATTATGAGTGACTGTGAGGCATGCCCGAGGGGCTGATTATGATACATGTTTTTGCCCAATGGCTACTTATGATTTTACCGCTTTCACTCTGAACTTATGAAATATGTTTTGCCCGAGGGGACTTTATATGATTCTTAGCAGTTTTACACTAAACTTCTTGAATGTTATGTTGAAACTATTGGCAAGTTTATTTCCAAATGATTTTTACTGAATTGGCTTTTAAGCATGATGATTTAACGTATACATTGTTGGAAAGAAAGGTTGTGCTTATTATGAATTGATGAATTGACTTTTATGTGTTTCTTGCTGCTCAGACCTGATTTATTTTCATTACTACTGAGTTGGCATACTCACATTACTCCCTGCACCTTGTGTGCAGATCCAGATTTTAGGGCAGGGTGAGCTGTATTTCTGTTCCAGACTTGGAGGTTTTCGAGGTAGCTGCACGCGTCTGCAGTCCTGCTCTCTCTCCTGCTTACTGTTATAGAATATATTTTCTTTTGAGTTGTATATTTTATGTAGATGCTCATGAAAAGTGACTATGGGATCTCGAGGGTTGTATTTAATATTCGGTATAGCTTTAACTATTTTAAAAATATTTAAAGAAAACCTTTATGGGTTATCAGTTTAGTAAAGATGTAAATGGAAGCTTATTATGATTTGAGTGTAGTTTTGGCTGGCCTAGTTCCACAAGAGGCACCATCACGACTATCTTAGATTTGGGGTCGTGACAAGTTGGTATCAGAGCGCTAGGTTACATAGGACTCACCGGTCATGAGCAGGTTTAGTAGAGTCTTACGGATCGGTATGGAGACATCTGTACTTATCTTCGAAAGGCTGCAGAACCCTTAGAAAAGTCTCACATTCTTGAATTCTTGTCGTGCGAATCCATTTCATTCAGCCAAGAGTGTAACTCTTGAATTCCTTACATGTATTCGAACGCGCCCGAGAACGCTTGGTATTAGTTGTGCATCGACGGCTTGTGACTTCCATGGATGATATGTGATTTTGGCATGTTGGTAATGGGCCAGTCTGTAGGACTTGAGGCCGGATTCATTCTATGGCTTGAGTGTTGAGGTTTCGATTGTGTGAGTCGTGCACTTGGGGACTTATATGTCTGTTTGTATTCTTATTGATGAGAATTGGTGACTAGATGGCTACATGTGAGTGTGATTTGATGGTTAGATGTGTTCAGATTGTTTGATTATGACAAAAGGGTTGGCTAGGAATGTGGCAAGAACTATTGAGTATTAAATTTCTGTCTCGGTTTGGTATATGGATTCGAGTTGTGAGTGTATTGGAAGACCTCTCATGTTGTGTAGTTGTGGAGTGAAGCGGATCTTTCTGTTGGGTTATGAGTTCCTGGTGATGTCTTTTGAGCTGACCATTGCCCTAGTAGCATTCATGTATTTGATTAACGGTGTATTCCAGTCGTATTAGCACTCCTTGTTATTGTATTCATTGATGGCGTCCTGGCATATTCGCGTAGCCAGGAGTAGCATACTCAGTATTTGAGGATGGCATTATAAGGGTTCTGGGAGGAAAGGCTCTATGCAAATTTCTCCGAGTGTGAATCTTGGCTCAGTTCCGTAGCATTCTTGGGACACGTGGTGTCCAGTGAGGGTATCCATGTGGTCAGACGTGTGTCGGTAAAGCTTCTAGAATCTCAGGATTTTTTTTACCACAGCTCTAGTGTTAGTTCTGCCATCGGCATCAGTTTCTTACCGTGTATTGTGATGTGCCTCGAGGGTAGGTGTTGTTTGTGTTTAGATTCAGAAGGGTGTAGTGATTGCGTGACAGTTATGGTCTTCAGAAGTGAATAGAGAGATATTAGTTGAGGCTAAGCGGGCAGGGGTATCTCCTGCGGGTTGTCCTGGGGTGTGTGATCCTTATGATGTTCTGTTGAAAGTTCTCTTCTACCAATAAATGATATATGTTGTAAATTGATTTTAGATCGCTTGTGGAAGTTAGCATGACTATTACAATGGTGAATGCGAGAATTGCAGATGACTTGAGTTGTTAGAAGGGTTGTGTTATTATGGGCGTTGTGAGTTATTGGTTGTCTTGGTCATTGGCTTCGAGCCAAGTGGGGGAGTCTGTTAATGATAAGTTTATTACACGATTTTGTGTGTATTGGTTTCAGTTCGAGGTATATTGGTAAATCAATTATGACCTGCAAGTGTGGGATCTGGGAACGACTCGAGTAATGAAAATTCTTCGATACAGGTTGTAATGTACTCTATGGGTAAATGAATTTTATGGAATGATTGAGAGGTAATTGTAAAAGGTGTAGTGTGTGCAATGTATGAATTTTCCTGTGGCTTCAACTGAGTGGATTACTTTCCTAGAATGTTAGTGTGCAAACGGGTCAGGTCGATTCTGCCTAATTGGTCAGTGTGATTGAGATTTACGTTGGAAGGTGTCAAGACTTGTGGCATTTCTACATCATCATGGATTCTACATATCAGTATCAGGAAGGTGAAGATAATGGCTTTAGATTCGCAGGAATCTCTTCAGGGTAAGTAGAATGTGGTACTTTTGGGGATATTTGAGAGAGTACTAGGCGGCTTATGAGCCTTAGACAATATGATTTTATGCTTGGGACTCGTGTGGCGAGTCTGGGCTGAGAATTATGGTATTACGGTAAGAAAAAGTATCAATTTGAAGGTAAGTCAGAAGAAACTGGGGTAAGTAGGACAACTCGGTAGTAGGTCGGATCGGCATGGTAAAGGAACGATTAGTTCTTTGGGTGTTCATGAGGTAATGAGTTTTTTTCAGGTGTTTCTTAGCAATGCTCTTGGATTTTTTGTGGCCTGCATAACTTGGTTGAGTTAGAAGGATTCAGTCCTGGCGGTTTGGTGTCGCACAAAAGGGATTTCGGGTAGTTCCTGATGGTTTCTACCACGGTTAAAGACGCATATTTTCCTTGGCGTGAGGTGCAGGTGATGTATAGTTGTTTTGCTTCTGAATGGGATCAAATCGAAGTTCTTGGCTAGTTGGGTACGTAGCTTCTTGTGGCTCGGAAAGGATCATGAAGTTCCCATATTTGTCCTAGGATGGCATGGCGTATGCGGTATGTTGGGTAGAGCTGAGATTTGCATATGTGAGGTGACTGTTCAGTTCTGGAAGGAAGGTCAAAATAAATTTCTTAGACAACATCGGCAGTTCCAGGCGACTAGGTAGATGATAGCAATGTTGGGCGGCTTGATGAGGGTGTACATTTCAGAAAGGTCATGTGTGGAGTTAAGGGTACTTCATTAGTACCTCGACGTTCTCTTGTTGGATTCAACTGCTGATATTCAAGGTTGCTTGGTAACATGGACGAATTATAGGGGTATCCCTCGTGGAATGATTGGGTATTTGGGGATGTGTCATGTATTCGAGCGATGGAGTTGAGACCAGATATAATAATCAGTGCGCTTCATGGACTTCGAGACTGAGAGTTCTCATAAACAGGTTATTTTGAGGTAGTGAACTGTGAAGATGCGAGCAAAGCTAGTCGGATGTTAGTATGTACCATGATTCGATCATTGTGAACTTTTCGGTAAGTTATCTATCTGTTGTGGGTGACCAGAGTTGATTCAGGGTTATTGGTAGGCTTGTAGGAGTGTGTATTCTGCACCGGGTCGGAATTGCTGACTCCGAATTTCTATTGTTGAGGAATGTACCATTTGATTGTGATTGAGTTTATTCATGTTCTGTAATGATCTACGAGTTACCTTTCAGTGTTGCGAGGAGTTATGATTATTGGTTATATGCACATATGGTACGGTTCTAATTGGGCTTTATAGCTAGATTTGAGTAAGGTAAGTAATTGGGTATCGCGGGATTGAGACGTATTGGTTATGTTCTTTCTGATTCGTGTGGCATGGTATCGTCCGATTTCCCCGTGTTTATGGCAATGCACTTAGAGTAATTGATGTCGAATTTTGAATGGTTATTGATTTTAGGCAAGGTGTCTTGAAATATTTCAAGTGGACCAGCGTTTGGATGAGATTGCGCAGTGTAGCGGAGTTATGTAGGGGTATGACCTTTGGTATTGGATTCGTGTGTTTTGATTTTTACGGTGTGTGCCAGGCCTTTGGCATGATGTGGTGATGGTAATTGTTAATGGCAGGATAGTCCTCTCGTGTGAATCTTTTATATAATTTGATTACATTGGGATGTTGCTATTAAGTGCACGAGTTGCACAGGTTTTGGCTTCGAATTGTATCGATGTGTCATGTCATCAGAGTGGTCGTGATGGATGAGAAGAGGTCATTGGACCTAGAATGAATATTTTCAGAATTGTCTACAGCATAGTTAGGAGGATAAATATCGGGAGTCGGCTTAGAAATCTGCTATAATTCCTGTTTGGGAAGGGGGAGCTTCGTGTCTGACTGATCAGATGAATGGTTGTTAGATTCTACGTGTTTCCTTCATCATCGGCAGTATATGAAAGTGTTAGAGTGAGGCATTTCTTGATAAGAGGTTATGTACCGGTATTGGGTTGTATTGAGCAGCTATGGTGATTAGGAGTTATCGCCACGAGTGTTTAAGTCATGCAGTATATTGTGTGATTGGATCTTGGGTTACGAATATGGATTGATCCAGCATGTTCAGACTTGTTCAGTTTATAGTTGTGGAATTTTGATCTTGTATATTATTTCAGAAGTGGGGATTTGGTTCTAAGGTTTATGGGTCAGGATTGGATTTTGAAATTTTAACTATGTTGTGCTACTGGACCTATATGGGATAGGGTGACGTGGGATCACCCCCGGGTATGTACATGGTAGGCTAAGCGGCAGTTTGATGGTGTTGGAGAACAGCTTTTGGCTCGTTCGAGGATGAACGTATGTTTAAGTGGGGGAGGATGTAATGGCTCGACCGTTCATTCTGAGAGTTTAGCCCCGTTTCTACTTCATTAAATGCGGTTCAACTTCATTATGTTATGTTAGATTGGTTGGCTCGGGTTCGGAGCAATTTTTGGAGAGAAATGAGATACTTAGTCCCTTAACTTGGCTTAATAGTTAAAAAAGTCAACTGGGAGTTAGCTTATTAGTAAACGACCTCGGAATGTGGATTTTATGGCTCGGATAGCTTCGTTAGGTGATTTGGGACTTAGGAGTGTGTTCGGAATGAAGTTTTGATGTCCGGAATAAAATTAGGCTTGAATTGGCGAAAGTTAGTTTTTGGTGAATTCTGGTCGGCAGTGGAAAATAGGCTATCAGAGTCGCAATGGAATTCCGGAAGTTGGAGCAGGTTCGTAATTTCATTTTGGATATGTGTGCAAATTTTGAGGTCATTCGGACGTGTTTTGGTTTGTTTCAGCATCATTGGCGAAATTTAGAAGTATCAAAGTTCATAGGCTTGAATTTGATGTAATTTTGGTTTTTTTGCGTTGTTTTTGGTGTTTCGAAGGCTCGACTAAGTTTGAATGATTTTATGGGGTGTGTTGGTAGGTTTGGTTGAGGTCCCGGGGGCCTCGGGTGTGTTTCGGGTGGTTAACAAAGTGTGTTTGACCTTAAAAGGGTTGTTGTTGCTGTTGTGTTTTCTTCATCTGGTTTTCTTGTATGCGATCGCAATGGTGAGGCTGCGATCGCATAGGGTTGGTTGGTGAGGCAGCATAAATTGTTTTATGTGATTGCAATGTATGGTCCGCGATCGCATAGTGGGAGGAGGTCGCATGAGGCTTGTTGCGATCGCACAGTGTGGGCGCGTGTGGCAATAAGGTGATGGAGTTGCTCTATGCGATCACGTAGAGCTGGTCGCGATCGCATTGCTTTGAGGAATTGTCTTCCACGATCGCATAGGTGTTTCTGCGATTGCATAGGGTTAGTTTGGTTGGGCAGCATTTTGTTCTTCGCGATCGAATGCCTTTTTCCGCGATCGCACAAAGTAAAAGTCTGGGCAAGCAGTTTAAGTTCTAATTTCGGGGGTTCTTGGCCATAACTCATTTGCCATTTGAGAGCTCGGGGGAAGGAGATTTTGGACGAGATTTTCAGTTGGATTCTTGTGGTAAGTGTTCTTCAATCATTATTGGTTTAATTCCATGAATTTGTCTTGAATTTCACCATGCAATTTGAGGAATTAAGTAGAGAAATTGGGAAAAATGGGAGGAAAGATTTGGAAGTTTCTTTTGGTAATTTGAGTGGGCAATTGTGGTCCGATTTTGATGTTCTTGGTATGTACGGACTCATGGGAGAATAAGGGTTCTTGTGATGTAATTTTTATCGTATTCTGATACGTGGGCCCGGGGCTCAGGTTTGGCCGAATTTTGAGAATTGTGTCTAAATTGATAATTTTCGATTGGGTTGTGTTCCTTTAGCATATATTGATGATGTCAATTTGGTTTTGGTTAGATTCGGAGAAATCGGGAGCCAATTTCAGGGTCAAGAGCATCGTGGATTAGTGTTGTGGCCCGGTAGAGGTAAGTAATGGCTATAAATCTTGTCCTCAGGGTATGAAACCCCGGACTTCGTATTTCTCACTATTTTTAGAATGGCGCACATGTCGGATGACGAGTATGTGGCGGACACTGATTTATTGAGTAGGCTTGGTCCTCTCCGCGGCAACTATTGAGTTGCGTGTTTTACTCTTAATCATATGTTAAATTGTGTTCTAAAGACTATTGCTATATTTGGGTTATAAGCCGTGTTTGGGGCCTCATGCCGAGTTGTTTGGACCCCTTGGGAGCTTTTTACTGTTATTTCCTTACTGTTGATTTATGATTTACACTCAGTCATATTGTGCTTAACTGTTTTCTAAACTAAGCCTTGTTGACACTATTTTAATATACAAAAATGATGTTTTGGGTCGAGTACCCCATTTTTACTGATACGCCCGAGGGGCTTTTGAGAGGTTCTGACTAAGTGAGACCGAGGGCCTGATTTGTGAGGATATGATACGCCACGAGGTGGCTTGATATTAGTGCTTGGTCTGAAGGAGCCCCTCCGGAGTCTGTACACACCCCCATTGAGCACAGGTACATAATGAGTGCGAGTGTCGAGTGCCGAGTGACGAGTGATTGGGAGGCATGAGTGACTGTGAGGTATGCCTGAGGGGCTGATTATGAGTGACTATGAGGTATGCCCGAGGGGCTGATTTTCAGTGACTGTGAGGCATGCCCGAGGGGCTGATTATGATACATGTTTTTGCCCGAGGGGCTACTTATGATTTTACCACTTTCACTCTGAACTTATGACATATGTTTTGCCTGAGGGGCATTTTTATGATTCTCGGCAGTTTTACACTAAACTTCTTGAAAGTTATGTTGAAAATATTGGCAAGTATATTTCCAAATTATTTTTACTGAAATCGGCTTTTACGCATGATGATTTAACGTATACATTGTTGGAAAGAAAGGTTGTGCTTATTGTGAATTTTTGAATTGACTTTTATGTGTTTCTTGCTGCTCAGACCTGATTTATTTTCATTAATACTGAGTTGGCGTACTCACATTACTCCATGCACCTTGTGTGCAGATCCAGGTGTTAGGGCAGGGTGAGCTGTGTATCTGTTCCAGATATTTCTCGGAGGTTTGCGAGGTAGCTGCACGCGTCCGAAGTCCTGCTCTCTCTCTCCTGCTTACTATTATAGAATTTATTTTATTTTGAGTTGTATATTTTATGTAGATGCTCATGACCAGTGACTCCGGGATCTCGGGGGTTGTATTTAATATTCGATATAGCTTTAGCTGTTTTAAAAATGTTTAAAGTAAACCTTTATGGGTTATCAATTTAGTAAAGATGTAAATGGAAGCTTATTATGATTTGAATGTAGTTTTGGCTGGCCTAGTTCCACGATAGGCGCCATCACGACTGGCTTAGATTTGGGGTCGTGACATGAAAGAAGTATATAACTATTTTTGAATGTAATAAAATAGTGTGTCTATAAAATTAAGAGAAGACTCCAGGAATTTGCGGACACCAGCAGATCTACTTCGTGTCTCTGAATGATGATGTCAGCTACTAAAATCTCCTAACTCTGACTGGTACCTGGATCTGCACAAAAGAGTGCAGGGTCTAGTATCAGTACAACTGACCCCATGTACTGAGTAAGTGTCGAGCCTAACCTCGACGAAGTAGTGACGAGGCTACGGCGAGGCATTAACAATATAACCTGTGAACAATATATAATAAAGCAAGAAGGAAATAATAATAATAATAAACTAAATAACCAGTAACTTGCAATAGTAAGTAAAAACAACTCGGATAACTCTTTTCAGATATCAACTATAATCAACTCCTCAAAATTTCCGAGTTTCAATTTAAATAACAGCAAAAATCAGAGTATGAAAACCTTTTTAATAAAATCGGAGTTTTCCAAATACTTATTTTTAAAAATCAGTAAAACATAAATATTCTCCCTTACTTGTTGTGGCGCGCAACCCACTCCCACCTGTCCACCCTTATTGCTCCTCGCTATATATATATCACCCTTATTTCTCCTGTTGTGGCATGCAACCCGATCCTACATGTCCACCCTTATCACTCCTTGTTGCGGCATGCAACCCGCTCCTACTAGACATATCATATCAGTTTATTTACGAAAACTTTCAGAATTCAGGCCAAGCCTTTCACAATATGTTTGTATCAACAATTGTAAACAGATGCTAAAAAACTCATAAACTTCATCAATTATCATTTCACGACGAAACCAACCCGAACTTTTATACATATCGTAACACTGACATCCAGCTCAATCCTTTTGTAACATAACAAAACCAAGAGAACAACCAACACTTCCAAAATACTTGAAACAATACTTAACAATAAGTTAGCGAACCCAAATAGACATATAAACATCAATGACCAGGAAATAATTAAGCCCGGAAGCAAATAATTGGAAACGGGGAAAGGGATCATGTTAAGCAGATAATTTGGGAGTGAATAGACACTCGTCACCTCACCTATACACCACACACATGCAATTTCACATAGCAATTAAGTTGGGGATTCCTATTCCCTCAAGTCAAGGTTAAACCAAGCATTTATCTTAAATTCGCAGTCCACTCACTGCTCAATTACCGCTTTTTCTTTCGAATTTTCCTCTAACCCGCTCGAATCTAATCATAATTAGTTTAATATCATTAATTTATGCTAAAGGAACTAACTTTACTGAAAAATCATTATTTTCCTAAATTTTCTCAAAAAAGTTAAAACCCGACATCGGACCCGCTTGATCCAAACTCGAGTTTCGGACCAAATTCCCTTTACCCATTCACCCCCGAGCCCGAATATGCAATTAGTTTCGAAATCCGACCCCAATTCGAGGTCAAAATTCCCTAATTCTACCCAAACCCCCAATTTCTACCATGAAAATTCTTGATTTATGATTGAAAAGTGATGAAAATTATTAGGTAATTGAAAGAAAAGAGTTTAGAATTGTTTACCAACACTTTGGGGATGAATTTGTATGAAGAAAATCCTCTCTAAGTCTTTGTAGTTCGAAAAATATGAAAAAAGAGGTTCTGCCCGTTTTAAAATCTGATTTTATATAACTGGACAGGCCTTCATCGCATTCACGATGGGCCTGTCGAGTTCGCGTAGGGTCAGGCCCAAATGTCCTTCGCGTTCACGGTGACCTGGTCGCGTTCGCATAGGAGAAATGGGCTCCCCTCCCCCAGGCCATTTAACTCAGCGCGTTCGTGTGTGCCTCCCGCGTTCGCAAAGGGTCTCCCCTCAGTGCTTCGTGTTCGCGTCCAAGGCCACGCATTCGCGTAGAACAAAATGACCCCAGTGCACTTTTACTCTACGTGTTCGCGTGTGAAGCAACGCGAACACGAAGAACACTTCGCCTGTGCACCAGAAACAGCAAAAATAGCAGACTTTAACATGTTCAAAACATCCCGTAGCCTATCCAAACCTAACCCGAGCCCTCGAGACTCTAAACCAAATATGCACGCAAGTCTTAAATATCATACGGACTTGCTCGTGCGATCAAATCATGACAATAACATCTAAGACTATGAATTTAACCTCAAAACTCATGATTTTTCTCAAGAACACTTCAATTTCACTATTTCTCAACCGGACGTCTGAATCACATCAAATCAACTCCGATTCTTACCAAATTTCACAGATAGGACTTAAATATCATAACAAACCTGTACCAGGCTCTGGAACAAAAATACGGTCCCGATACCAATGGCTTCAAACATTAATTCATTACTTTATTTCATTAATAATCCAGGAAAATAATTTCTTTCAAAAATTGATTTCTAAGGCTAGGGACCTCGGAATCCAATTTCAGGCATACGCCCAAGTCTCATATTTTACTGCAGACCTCCCGGGACCATCGAAACATGGATCTGGGTCCGTTCACTAAAAATGTTGAACCAAGTCAACTAAAACCAAATTTTAAATTCCAAAAATTATTATTTCTCATATATTCACATAAAAGCTTTCCGGTTTCACGCCCGGACTATGCATGCAAATCGAGGTAAATAAAATTAATCTGTTTAAGGCTAATGAGCCGGGAACGGAGTCTTAATTTATAAGATGACCCTTTGGGTCATCACAATATCCACCTCTAAAACAAACGTCCGTCTTCGAACGAACATAGAAAATTACCTGAACTAGCAAACAAGTGGGGATATCTACTCTGCATGTCCGACTCGGACTCCCAAGTAGATGCCTCAACAGGCTGACCCCTCCACTGCACTCGAACTGAAGGGTACCTCTTTGATCTCAACTGACGAACCTATCGGTCTAGAATGGCTACCGGCTCCTCCTCATAAGTCAAATCTTTGTCCAATTGGATAGAGCTAAAATCTAACACGTGGGACGGGTCATCATGATATTTCCGGAGCATAGACACATGGAATACCGGATGAACTGAGGATAACCCTGGAGGCAACGTAAATCGATAAACTACCTCCCCCACACTATCAAGAATCTCAAACGGCCCGATCTACCTATGGCTCAACTTACCTTCTTTCCAAATCTCATAACACCCTTCATGGGTGATACCCGAAGTAATACTCTCTCTCCAACCATGAATTCCATCTCTCGAACCTTACGATCGGCGTAACTCTTTTTCCTAGACTGAGTTGTACGAAGTCGATCCTTTATAATCTTGACCTTATCTATGGTCTCTTGAACTAAGTCTGTACCCAATAACCGAGCCTCTCCCGACTCAAACCACCCAACTGAAAATCTACACCGTCTACCATATAACGCCTCATAGGGAGCCATCTGAATGCTCGACTGATAACTATTATTGTAGGCAAACTCTGCTAACGGCAAGAATTGATCCCAAGAACCACCAAATTCAATAACACAGGCGCGGAGCATATACTCTAGAATCTGAATAGTACTCTCGGACTGCCCGTCCATTTGAGGATGAAATGATGTGCTCAACTCAACTCGGTTACCCAAATCTCGCTGAACTGCCCTCCAAAAGTGCAAGGTAAACTGTGTACCTCGATCAGAAATGATAGACACGGGCACACCGTGAAGTCGAACAATCTCTCGAACATATATCTCTGTCAATCGCTCCGAAGTATAAGTACTTGCCACTGGAATGAAATATGCTGATTTAATCAGCCTATCCACAATAACCCAAATGGCGTCAAACTTCCTCTTAGTCCATGGGAGGCCAACAACAAAGTCCATAGTGATACGCTCCCACTTCCACTCAAGAATCTCTATATGCTGAAGCAAACCACCGGGTTGCTGATGCTCATATTTCACGTGCTGGCAATTCAAAAAATGAGCCACATAAGCAACAATATCTTTTTTCATCCTTCGCCACCAGTAGTCTTCCGCAGGTCCTGGTACATCTTGGCAGCACCCAGGTGAATAGAATACTTAGAACTCTGAGCTTCTTCAAGAATCAACTCACGAAGGTCATCAACATTAGGAACACATATACGACGTTGCATATTCAAAACACAATCATATCCAACTGTAACCTTCTTGGCACCATCGTGCCGAACGGTGTCCCTAAGGACCATCAAGTTTGGGTCATCACCTTGTCGATCTCTAATACGCTCGAATAAGGAAGACCGAGCAACTGTACAAGCTAGAATATGGTTGGACGAAATATCCAACCTCATGAACTAATTAGCCAAAGTCTGAATATCTGAAACTAACGGTCTCTCACCGACTGGAATAAATGCAAGGCTGCTCATACTTACTGGCTTCCTACTCGATGCATCGGCCACCTCATTGGCTTTTCCTAGATGATACAATATAGTGATGTCATAATCTTTCAATAACTCTAGCCATCTCCTCTGTCTCAAACTAAGATCCTTTTGCTTGAAAAAGTACTGGAGGCTATGATGATCCGTGTAAACCTCACATGGCAAGCCATAAAGATAGTGCCTCCATATTTTCAATGCATGAACAATGGCTGCCAACTCTAAGTCATGGACAGGATAATTCTTCTCATGAATCTTTAACTGTCGAGACGCATATGCTATCACCCTGCCCTCTTGCATCAATACCTCTCCCAACCCAACATGGGAAGCATCATAATATACCGTGAAAGATCCTGAATCTGAGGGTAACACCAATACCAGTGTTGAAGTCAAGGCTTTCTGGAGCTTCTGAAAGCTCGCCTCACACTCATCCGACCATTTAAATGGGGCACCCTTCTGAGTCAATCTCGTCATCGGGGCTGCTATAGACGAGAACCGCTCCATAAAACGACGGTAGTATCCCGCTAAACCCAAGAAGCTCCTGATTTCTGTGGCTGAAGTGGGTCTAGGCTAGTTCTTGACTGCCTCTATCTTCTTAGAATCTACCTGAATACCCTATGTTGATACGATGTGACCCAAGAAAGTTACTGAATCTAACCAGAATTCACACTTTGAAAATTTTGCATACAATGGATTATCCCTCAAAGTCTGGAGTGCTATACGGAGGTGCTGCTCATGGTCCTCCCGACCACAGGAGTATATAAGAATATCGGCAATGAACACAATTACGAAGGAATCCAGATAAGGCTTGAAAACTCGATTCATCAAATCCATAAAGGCTGTTGAGGCATTAGTCAAGCCAAAAGATATCACCAAAAATTCATAGTGCACATACCTTGTCCAAAAGGCTGTTTTAGGAACATCGGACGCCCTAATCTTCAACTGATGGTCGCCCGATCTCAGATCAATTTTTGAAAACACACTGGCACCCTGAAGCTGATCAAGTAAATCATCAATTCTCGTCAATGGACACTTATTTTTGATAGTAACGTTATTCAACTGCTGGTAATCTATACACATTCTCATTGATCCATCCTTCTTCTTTACGAACAAAATCGGTGCACTCCAGGGCGAGACACTAGGCCTGACGAAACCGTTATCAAGCAGATCGTGCAACTGTTCTTTCAATTCTTTCTATTCTGGTGGGGACATCCAGTATGGAGGAATAGAAATGGGATGAGTGCCTGAAGCAACATCAATACAAAAATTGATATCCCTATCGGGTGGCAGCCCCGACAGGTCTGCAGGAAACACTTCGGAAAACTCCCAAACAATAGGCACTGACTCTATTGAAGAAACCTCGGCATCAGAATCACAGATATGAGCCAAATAAGCCAAACATCATTTCTCAACCATGCGACGAGCCTTGGCATAAGAAATCACTCTGCTGGGAGAATGACCAGAAGTCCCTTTCCATTCTAACCGAGGCAATCTCGGTAAATCTAAAGTAATTGTCTTGGCGTAACAGTCCAAGATGGCATAATAAGGTGACAACCAATCCATGCCCAATATGACATCAAAATAGACCATGTCAAGAAGCAACAGGTCTACACTAGTTTCAAGACCCTCAATAATGACTACACACGAACGATATACACGATCTACAACAATATCATCCCTCACCAGCGTAGACACATAGACAGGGACACTCAAAGAATCGCGGGGCACAACCAAATACGAGGCAAAATAGGATGACACATAAGAATAAGTAGACCCCAGATCAAACAAAACTGAAGCATCTTTATTACGAATGGAATGGTACCTGTGATAACTGCATCGGAGGACTCTGCCTCGGGTTTGGATAAAAATGCATATAATCGTGGCTGGGCCCCACCACCTTGAACTACGTCACAGGCACGACCCCTGACAGGTGGTTCTCCACCTCTAACGGACTGGCCTCCACCTCTAGCAGGCTGACCTCCACCTCTAACATTCTAACCTCCACCTCTAACATTCTGACCTGTACCTCTGACTATCTGACCCCTACCCCTGGATGGATGGGTAGGTGGTGCTGCAGTTGGTGCCGGAACTATAGCACGAGAATTCTGGTACTGAGGCTAATTACCCAAAAATTTCGGACAAGGTCTCGGAATGTGCCCATACTCACCACACTCATAACACCCGTCCTGATACTGAGGTTGACCCTGACGAACCGGC
The DNA here is from genome assembly GCA_005239525.1 of Nicotiana knightiana. Lineage (NCBI taxonomy): Eukaryota > Viridiplantae > Streptophyta > Magnoliopsida > Solanales > Solanaceae > Nicotiana > Nicotiana knightiana. Next base: position 49,003 of record ML374032.1, on the reverse strand, counting down.
TGACCACGATAATAACTCTGAAGAGGAGGTGCTCTGATAGGGGATGACTGATCAGAATAAGGAAAGTAAGAGCCACGACCACCTGAGGCACCATGGGACGTCTGAAGTTCTGAATTAAATGTCTTGGAAGAATGGCCTCTACCCTGAGTATCTCTGCCTCTAGACGAGGAACCGCTGAATCTACCGGAATGGCTAGGCTCTTGTCTGACCCCTGACCTCCCATCCCGAGAACCGTCTCAACTCTCCTGGCTACATTGGCTGCATCCTGAACTGAAATATCAGTCCCTGTCTCCTTGGCCATCTGCAATCTGATGGGCTGGTCAAGGCCCTCAATTAACCTCCTAACCCTCTCTCTCTGTGTGGGCAATAAAAGAATAGCATGTCGAGCCAAATCCATAAAACGATTCTCATACTGGGTAACTGTCATGCCCCTTGCTGAAGACGCTCAAACTGACGACGTTTCTCTTCTCTAGTAGTGATAGGCAAAACTTTCTCCAAAAAGAGGTGAGAAAACTTATCCCAAGTCAGAGCAGGTGACCCAGCTGGTCTATTCAACAGATAATCCCTCCACCACTTCTTGGCGGAACCAGTCATCTGAAACGCGGTGAAGTCGACCCCATTGGTCTCCAAAATACCCATATTACGAAGAACCTCATGATAGTTGTCCAGATATTCCTGAGGATCCTCTGAAGTAGAACCACTGAAGTGAACATGGAAGAGCTTGATGAACCTGTCAAATATCCATAAATCATCGGAAGTCATAGCTTCCCCCTCAACAATCGGGGCTGCAGCAACTGTCTGAACTACCCCAACTCGGTTGGCTGCTGGATTCTGGATCTGAGGAGTAGTCTGATCAGAAGTGTGGGTAGCAGGAGTCTACACCCCTCCTCCAANACGGGCTGAGTCCTGCCCCTGCCTCAGCCTCTGACGTGGCCTCGGCCTCTGCCCCTAATAGGAGCTGCTGCTGCTGGAAGACCAGATTGTTGGTAAGCGGAAGAAGAAGCATGTGTTCTCGCCATCTGCAAGAGAGTAGAAGAGTTCAATCAGTATTTGAGATACCAAGAATCGCACGACAGAGAAGAAATAAAAATTGAGTTTGTTCCTAACTTCATAGCCTCTGAGAGATAAGTACAAACGTCTCTGCACCGATCCTTCAGACTCTATCAAGCTTGTTCGTGAATTGTGAGACCTATGCAACCTAGTGCTCTAATACCAACTTGCCACAACCCAATTCCCAACCCACGGGATCGTGATGGCGCCTAACACCACACTTGCTAGGCAAGCCAATGTTAGAACTTGATTAGCCATTTTCCTTTGAATATTTACTTAAACACAAAGAGACAATTTAAAATAAACCAAATCTAATAATTTCCAACAAATGTAATCAGGAATAATATTCGATATGATGAAACGAACCACGAACTAAAACTAACTATATAACTACCCAGAGTCTGGTGTCACAATTCACGAACTTCTAAAGAATACTACAAATAATGGGTTGAAAAAAGTATATATTTGTTTTTGAATGTAATAAAACAGTGTCTATAAAATTGAGAGAAGACTCCAGGAATCTGCGGACGCCAGCAGATCTACCTCGTGTCTCCGAATGATGATGTCAGCTACTAAAATCTCCTAATTCTTGCCGGTTCCTGGATATGCACAAAAGAGTGCAGAGTGTAGTATCTGTACAATCGACTTCATGTACTGAGTAAATGTCGAGCCTAACCTCGATGAAGTAGTGACGAGGCTACGGCAAGGCATTAACAGTATAACCTGTGAACAATATATAATAAAGCAAGAAGGAAAGAATAATAATAATAAACTAAACAACCAGTAACTTGCAACAGTAAGTAAAAACAACTCGGATAACTCTTTTCATATATCACCTATACTCAACTCCTCAAAATTTCCAAGTTTCAATTTAAATCACAGTAAAAATCAGAGTATGAAAACCTTTTTAATAAAACCGGAGTTTTCCAAATCCTTATTTTTGAAAATCAGTAAAACATAAATATTCTCCCTTATCGCTCCTTGTAGTGGCGCGCAACCCGCTCCCAACTATCCACCCTTATTGCTCCTCCCTATATATATATATCACCCTTATTTCTCCTGTTGCAGCGTGCAACCTGATCCCACCTGTCCACCCTTATCAATTCTTGTTGCGGCGTGCAACCCACTCCCACCAGACATATCATATCAGTTTATTTACAAAAACTTTCACAATTCAGGCCAAGCCTTTCACAATATGTTTGTATTAACAATTGTAAACAGAAGCTATAAAACTCATAAACTTCATCAATTATCATTTCACAACGAAACCAACCGGAAATTTTAGACATATCGTTACACTGACATCCAGCTCAATCCTTATGTAACATAACAAAACCAAGAGAACATCCAACACTTCCAAAATACTTGAAACAATACATAACAATAAGTTAACGAATTCAAATAGACAAATAAACATCAATGATCAGGAAACAATTAAGCCCGGAAGCAAATAATTGGAAACGGGGAAAGGGATCATGTTAAGCAGATAATTTTGTGGTGCATAGATACTCGTCACCTCGCCTATACACCACACAAATACAATTTCACATAGCAATTAAGTTGGGGATTCCTATTCCCTCAAGTCAAGGTTAAACCAAGCACTTACCTCAAATTCGCAGGCCACTCACTGCTCAATTACCGCTTTTCCTTTCGAATTTTCCTCTAACCCGCTCGAATCTAATCATAATTAGTTTAATATCATTAATTTATGCTAAAGGAACTAATTTACTGAAAAATCATTATTTTCCTATGTTTTCTCAAAAAAATTAAAACCCGACCCCGGACCCGCTTGGTCCAAACTTGGGGTTCGGAGTAAATTCCGTTTACCCATTCACCCCCGAGCGTGAATATGCAATTAGTTTCGAAATCCAAACCCAATTCGAGATCAAAATTTCACTTTTACAAAATTCCCTAATTCTACCCAAACCCCCAATTTCTACTATGAAAATTCTTGATTTATGATTGAAAAGTGATGAAAAACATTGCGTAATTGAAAGAGAAAAGTTTAGAATTGTTTACCAACACTTTGGGGATGAATTTGTGTGAAGAAAATCGCCTCTAGGTCTTTGTAGTTCGAAAAATATGAAGAAAGAGGTTATGCCCGTTTTAATATCTGATTTTATATAACTGGACAGGCCTTCATCGCGTTCGCGATGGGCCTGTGCGTTTGCGTAGGGTCAGGCCCAAATGGCCTTCGCCTTTGCGGTGACCTCGCCGCGATCGCATAGGATAAATGGGCTCCCCTCCCCTAGGCCCACTTAACTCACCGCATTCGTGTGTGCCTGCCTGCGTTCGCGAAGGGTCTCCCCCTAGTGCTTCGCGTTCGCATCCAAGGCCACGCGTTCATGTAGAACAAAATGACCTCAGTGCACTTTTACTCTACGCGTTCGCGTGTGAAACAATGCGAACACGAAGAACACTTCGCCTGTGCACCAGAAACAACAAAAACAGCAGACTTTAACATGTTCAAAATATCCCGTAGCCTGTCCAAAACTCACCCGAGCCCTCGAGGCTCTAAACCAAACATGCACGCAAGTCTAAAAACATCGTAAGGACTTGCTCGTGCAATCAAATCACGAAAAGAACATCTAAAACTATGAATTTAACCCTAAAATTCATGATTTTTCTCAAGAACACTTCAATTTCACTATTTCTCAACCGGACGTCCGAATCACGTCAAATCAACTCCGATTCTTACCAAATTTCACAGACAGGACTTAAATATCATAACAAAAATATACCGGGATCCGGAACTAAAATACAAGCCCGATACCAAGGGTTTCAAACATTAATTCATTACTTTATTTCATTAATAATCCAGCAAAATAATTTCTTTCAAAAATTGATTTCTAAGACTAGGGACCTCGGAATCCAATTCCAGGCATACGCCCAAGTCCCATATTTTACTGTGGACCTCCTGGGTTCGTCAGAACATGGATCTGGGTCCGTTCACTCAAAATGTTGACCCAAGTCAACTAAAACCAAATTTTAAATTCCAAAAATTATTATTTCTCATATTTTCACATAAAAGCTTTTCGGTTTCACGCTCGGACTACACACGCAAATTGAGGTAAATAGAATTAATATTTTTAAGGCTAATGATCTTGAAACAAAGTCTTAATTTACAGGATGACCCTTTGGGTCATCACAGAAACCTTGCTCAAGGTTGTGTTGATGACATAGCTGCATGGATCCTCTTTCCGATCAATAGTGCCCTTTGCTAGTTTTCACCAACTGGCCTCTCTCATTTATCTTCTCGCGGTCACCAACAAAACTCTCTCATTTTTATTTTCTCAACTCAACATCGCCCTACAGTGCCCATGAGGGTTTTCACCAATAGGACTCTCTTATTTTATTCTCTCATTTGGTTGCATCTGATCCAAGTTTCTATATCCTCTAATTCTTGAATATTATCTCTTATTGAACGGAAGGACTTGAAAGGATTCGGGTAATAGAATTTGGACTGAATTACAACTTTGAAAACTTTTGGGCGAAACCATCGCAGAACCATTGTAACATCTGCACCAATTTTCACTTTTGGAGGAATGTGAATTTTTGTTTTGGTGTGACCGAACCCCAGAGCGAGGTTGCCTACGTATCCTTTCGGAATCAGGTTGGGCGTAGTTCAATTAAAATGAACTTGTTTTTTGATTTTTTTTCTTTTTCTTTTTTTTTATTTTTCTTATCTTCTCTTTGTTTCCTTTTTTTTCTTTATTTTTACATACAAGGTTCCAACGAGGGTGATCAAGGAAAAAATATCCGGCTCAAAGGGTTTGCAACGGGTTGATAGTGTTTGCGTAGCAAGAATGAAAGCTTTTGTCATCCCAATCAGAGAATCTTAACTATAAGTAATGAGTCAAACATAGTACTTTTTTACTACATCTGCGTTGACTATTGTCTCGGGGACATTTCCTTCGATGTCTCCCAAATACAATGCTCCCTTTGGCAACACTCTTGTTATAATATACAGACCTTTCCAATTTGGAAAACATTTTCTCATAGCTTCTACATGGTCCTGGAGAATATGTCTCAGGACGAGTTGTCCCACTTTAAATTTCTTGGGCCGCACTTTCTTGTTGTAGGCATTGGCCATTCTTTGTTGGTACAACTGTCCATGGAATACTGTGGCCAATCGCTTTTCACCAATCAAAGTCGACGTTTTAATCGGCTTTTGACCCAATATTCATCCTCGATCTTGGCTTCAACAATGATCCGAAGGGAAGAAATTTCAACTTCTGTTGGTATCACGGCTTCAATTCCATAAGCCAATCAAGTAAGGGCAGCTTCATTTGGATTTGATTTAGGCTTACTGTTCCAATTCTTTGTTGTTTTCATACACACCTTATCTTCAATACATTCTGCTTCTTGATTCATTATTTCGAAGTCTGACAGCGTTTTAGGATCTAAGCATGAAGTCCGCAAGCATTTCACATTATTAAAATATGCATTAACAGAACTGAAAAGAGAATAAGAAAGGGACAAGATTAAAAAAAGATACATTCATGGACGATGAAATATTGATTTTATTTATTTGTATTCTAATATAGATGGGTTTACATCAGAAAGTAAGACAATAAAGTAACCTGGATTACACCTGAAATAATCCGAACATAGAAAGGATAGAAAGACCGAATATCAAGATTCCCATCTAACAGATAACTTTTCATGGCTTGGAGACCGTTTTAGGTTTCTCTTCTGTCGCGTAAATGGCTACAATGGCTTTCAGTTCCGGATCAAACTCTCCATTATTACAAATCATTCAGACTGACCCATCATTGTGAGTAGGCAAAGGATTGTTTGTCACATTAGGGGCCTCTTCTTCCCTAAGAACTATTTCCCTCCTCCACTGCTCTTTTGAGAGTCCAACGGTCCTCAGTGTCGTGTCTCATTCCTCTAGAGTGGTATTCACATCTAGCATCAACTGGTGCGAGACAGAATCGGGGTTTGGTCGATTCGGGGCTACTGGCTACAGTTGACCTAGCTTAGCTTTTTGAACAAACCTGAATACAATTCACCAATAGGGGTTCCTTTTAGGAGGCTCTCTTGGGTGGGGATTGTATTGACGAATATTTTGTTGGGGATTATATGGAGCTTGGTAGAGTCGATCATTTCTGGGAGATGAAGATCGGCTTTAGGTATGACTTTTGTGGCCGTCTGTAAGGTTGTGCGTTCATCACCGCATAGCGAGGTTGTGCCATGGCATATGCAGCATCATGATGCGGGTAGTAATATTGCGAAGTTCTAGGTTGTGTACATGATTGGCTGAATGACTTGCGGGCCTCCCTCGAGCTTGAAGCCATCATGGCTCCATTTTCTCTCTTATTTCTGTTTTCCAAACCCGCGAAAGCATTCTGGATGGCCTGCGATGTGGCTTTGAAGGCGTCTTCACTCAATATTCTTCTTGTATTCATGTCATCAACTATTTCTCCAATCTTAACCGCCTCAGCAAAAGGTTTACCAATGGCGGCTAATATGTAATGGAGGTAATCAGGATCCAAAGCTTGGAGAAAATAGTCATTCATCTATGTTTATTTCTAGAACTATATCCATATTGTACTGGAACTGTTGGAAAAAATCTTGAGCCATGTCATTCCAAACATGCCAGTGAGACATCTCTTGATCTATTAACCATTTTGAAGCAATTCCTTGTCAAACTTTCCCCAAAATAGGCCATGAGCAATTCTTCTTTGCCACCCGCTCCGCTCAAGTGGTTACAATACCTCTTCAGATAAGCTACAGGATCACCATGCACATCATACTTATCAAACTTGGGGGTCTTGAAGCCATGTGGAAAATAAACATGGGGGAACATGCATAGATCATTAAATGAAACACTTTTGTAGCCTCGCAAGCCCTATATGTTTGTCATGGTTTGTTCCAAGCTCTTCATTTTTTTTGGTCATTTCCTATTGTTCCATATTCTTGTCGGGCTTTTAAATCTCAATTGGGAACATGTTCTGAGAAGTATTCTTGTATGAATCTATAACCTTGAAAGTCAGTTCCAGAGAGTAATGTTGGGCATCGTGAACGTTGAGTTCTGGATCATTATTGGACTTTTGAGAAAGAGTTGGTTGAGGGACAGTGAAAGTATGGACAATGGATACAGTGGGTGGGTCATTTCTGAGGGGTTTGGTTAGAGGACATGGAATGGAGGTACTGGGGATAGTGGGAAGGTAAATGTTCGGACTAAATTTAGGTTGATACAATGGGTTACTTGTCATGGAGATGGGCACTTGAGTTGCAGCTGACATATTATGAAGATTATCCGAAGGCCCTATGGGTAATGGGGGCGGTGCATGTCCATTCAACAAGGCTTGGTACATCTCTGTCAATTATTGCTTTAGCACTCTTACCTCTTCAATCAATCCCGAACTTTGTTCAACCAATTGTCCATGGACATCATCATTATCTGACTCATTCTCACTGTTGTTTGTCATACTACTTTTTCCTTTTGATCTCGTGTTGTAAGGGTGAGTCACTAGTTTAAACCACAAACCAACCACCTTTGTTTAACTTTATCTTCACATGACAAACAACAAATGTGTTAGAGTTAGGTATTTTTACATATATTAATCTCACATTATATGTCATGCACCTAATGCCATTTTCATTTCTAAAATGAGCTTGGAAGGCTTCATGCTTCATCCCGGCTTACTGAATTATTTTATTTTGACTTTAACACTCTTTTCTTTCCCCATTTTTTTTGTCAATCATTTTCCTCATTTCATTTTTTTTACTCTTTTGTGGTTTTAAAAGAATTTTGATCAAGCCCATTGGAGGTTGCCTACATATCATGTTGAACATGAATCATATCATTACATAGTTCAGGAAGATCAAGAATAAAGTAAATAAACTAACTCTTACTCTTATACAATTCAAACCGTGAAAGCTCCTAACAAGGAAAATACTTTTTGGATTTCTAAATTTTTTTTAAAAATAAATTCCAAAAGGAAGACTTCTAAAGAAGAAAGAGCATATTTTTGGATTTTTGATCTTTATTTTAAATTTATGAATGAAAAGACTTCTAGAGAAAAAAAAAGAAAAATATTTTTGAATTTTGAATTTTCTTTTTAATTTTCGAAAGAAAAACTTTTGAAGAAGAACGAAAATATTTTTGGATTTTGAAAAAAATTAAAAGAAAATATTTTTGGATTTTTAAAATTAGGGGCCGGACCTGATGAAGGTTGCCTACGTATTTCATATCTTGTAAGAATCAGACCCGCGTAGTTCGGTAAATGTTTCAGGATGTGATGACACCTTTTGGAAAAATTCAGGCTTATTTTGTAATAGTCTTTTTGGGGTAAAATTTTGACAGGTTTTTTTTTTGGATTTTCAAATACCGGAATTTTTCAAAAATCAGGTAAATTTTCTCTCTCCTATTTTCTTCTTTCTGGTTTTCCTCGGGTTTTTTTATATTCTTTAGACACCGGTCAACATGCACAAACCGAATCAAACATAATACACAGGAAGCACATAAGATGCATCAGGGTGGTCTTATAATTTTGGGTACACCTGTCCTAGACGGACCCAACCCCTGTGTTGAGTCCCCAAAGTTAAATATACGTGATGCAAAAAAACGTTCCTACTTGGGATCCGGCATGAGGCTATGTTATTCTAGGTTTAAAATCCTGAGGGTGTGTTTTAGACCTGGCTTACTCGAGCGGACAACTCGAGCCGAGGTGGGAGCAACGTACCGGGAGCACGAAAGTCTACCCGGCCAAGATACAAAACCAACCCCGTTCTAATTAGTACGACCTCTAACAGAAAAGCAGGCCACGTGCATGTGTGCACCATAAATTCAAAAGACTCAGAAGAGAGGCGTAAGAAGACAGTTTAATACAACTTAAATAATATCAAAGCATTAAATAAGCGACATATAGCACATTAGGCCCACAAACACAATAATAACATCCAATCAATAAAGCCAAATATAAATCACATTACAAGCTCGAATTCTGAAGCCTGAACCAGAAGTTCTGGGTTCTTGATCCCCAGCAGAGTCACCAGAGTTGTCGCACCTCCTTTTTATAGGGAAAGGGCCAAAGGAGTTTTTTCAATTTAAATAATATTATTTGAAATGGGATTAATTTATTTTATTTTAAGAGTCTCAACTCGGAATGATTTACTTACGGTATTTCGAGTCACCATTTATTTTGAATATAAAATCAAGGAGACTTTATTTTACGGTCCACGAAACACAGAAGACCGAGTAAGGAATTCTGTTAACCCGAGAGAAGGTGTGTGTCACGACCCAAATTCTGTCCGATGGGTGACCCAAATACTAGGTCAACCTAATATTAACCGAAATAGAAATAATATTTAACCAACATCTGACGATTTCAAAATAGAAAACTCCTTATAATTTTACAAATCCCAAAATCGGTAATACAAGTCATAAGCTCTATTGAATTATTATGAGGTCGACAAATGCAACTGTTTTGAAATAAGGACAAACAGCATAAACATAAAATCAGAAGGTGACTCTGAAGCCTGTGAACGCATCATCAGGTTTACCTTGAGTCTTCACAGCAAAGTCCGCACAACTAACAAGCGATCGACTGACTCTGATATACCTGGATCTGCACAAAATATGCAGAAGTGTAGCATGAGTACGCCACAGAGGTCCACAGAAAGTATCAATACTAGCCTCCATGGACTAGTGACGAGGAACAATCAAGACACCTACTGGACTAAATGACCTGAGCGAGTATAAGTGTAAAACTAACAGAATACGATATCTCTATAAAGTTATGCATAATGACAACGATAATATGGTACTTGCAATAAGAAATAGAAACAACAATGAGAAGCGGAACATAACAAGTAATAACACAGTAGAGTAAGCTGAACACAGTATAAATCCGGTGAACACAACTAAAAGAAGGGCAGGTATAAAATAGATGAAAATAACCACTTTCGCATCAGGTTTTATTTAATAATATCCACGAGGTACCGAACCTCAAAATAGTCATAATTCACGGGTCTCAATTTGTGAACCCTAAACACTTGGCATCCTTGTGCCTTCGTTACAACCAATAACTGCACGGACGACGCACGTGCCAATAGAACCCTTCTCATATAGAGGCAAAATAGAGGAGGGTGTATAGAAATGATCAAGAACATCAGGATCCATTTTATTGAATCGTTAGGAATGATTAACTATGTGTATGTTTGTTCCAGCGTTCTATCATAGTTCAGGCCAACTAATAAGAATACAAACAATGAATGATACATAAGAAACGATCACCACGAAATGAACATGGTATAACTCACACAGGTTAGGCTTACCACTACACAAATAACAACAATAACAATTTCCCCGGGCCATCACAATCAATCCCCGACATAGACCATCTTGTCTCTCCACGTGCACAATAATAAAGTAAACGCCCGCCTTGTCTCGACACACGTGCATAATAAAGTTCCCACCTTGTCTTCCCACATGCGCAACCCATATATATAGCCCGCCTTGTCACGCCGCACGTGCAAATATCAATAGTAACAACAGCACGGCAGAAACCTCGTGCAACACAATAACATCGGCACGGCAGAAACCTCGTGCATCACAATAGCAACAGCACGGCAGAAACCTCGTGCATCACATTAATAACTACAACAGCAACAGTGGAAATAACACAAGAATACGGCAAATAAATCAACTCAGAAATTCCAGAACTCAAAGAAACGGAAGAAACGAACTCACAAGGAAAGACACAACAAAAAATAACGATACCACCTAGCAATAGCTCAACAAGGAAGATATATTGTGTAGCAATTCCAAATAAGGATAAGGCAACTATGATAAAGGATAACTAACTTCATTTAGGATTTAGCACTCACGAAGAGGCACAACAATTACAATTAAGGATAAGCAACAAAAAGGATAAATATGGCCTCAATTAAGGATAAACAATTACAGAAGAGGTAATAATAATTTCAAATAAAGATAAGTAGTTAGAAAGGATAGCATGGAAATCCAAGAGGCAACAACTTCAGTTAAGGCACACAAGAGTCGAATAGTCAACAAGAGTGGAACATAAAGCAATTAATTCCAAATAAAACACGTAGAGGTGAAACTAGTAAATGGGAAAGACATAACATAACAAAACAACTTCATATCTAATGATCATAAGAACTTACTAGCCCTAAAAGGTCAATTTTCTACAAATAATCCCGCGCACGTACTCGTCACCTCGCGTACACGGACTTTACATGATACAATTAGCATAAAAGACTCTATTCCTAAGGGGTAGTTCTCCCACACAAAGTTAGGCAAGATACTTACCTCAGAGAAAATTGACCCTTACTCTAAAATGAACTTGTCGAGTGAAATAACCTCCAGACGGCTCAAATCTAACCAAAATAACATCAAAGCATAAATAAAAATTGTAAGAAACTATTCTGGATAATAAAGCTTCAATCTTTATCAAAAACTAAAATCAACCCAAAAGTCGACCCCTGGGCCTGCAACTCGAAACCCGACAAAATTCACAAAATCCGAACACCCATTCAGTTACAAGTCCAACCATACTAATTTCATCCAATTTCGACTCCGAATCGATGTTCAAAACCCAATTATTCTCTTTAGAAATTTTTTTGATAAAAACCCTTAATTCTCCAATCAAAACATGGATTAATAAAAATAAATGAACTTTTGTAATCATATTAAAATATAAAATATATTTAGATACTAACCCCCATGAAAAGATGAGAAGAACTCCATGAAAATCACCTCAATCGGAGCTCTAGATCTCAAGATATGCTCAAAATGCCAAAATAGCACGGTCTGATTTTTTTATACTCAGGGATTTTCGCTTTTGCGACAAAACATCCGCACCTGCGCATTTCCCGCTATAATTTCCGCTTTTGCGGACAAATTTTTGCACCTGCGGGGTCGCAGATGGAACCCAACTTCGCATATGCGAAGCACCAGCACCTGATCTCTTCTCTGACACTAAAATGAGCATACCTTTCTCATATTGTGTCCAAATTAGACGATTCTTTTTTATATTCCGTAATTACGATACGAATATATTGCTTCAATAAAAACAGAAACTTGAGCTCATTTTCTTAATATGGTACCATTTATGCTTGAAGAAACGAAATCTAAACATAAAAAAACCAGCGCAACACAACCCAAACCTATTCGAAACTCATCTGAGCCCCTCGAGACCACGTCCGAACATACCAATAAGTCCCAGAACATAACTCGGACCTGATCGAGGCTCAAATCACATCAAACAACATCAAAATTACGAATCATACCTCAAATTGAACTTAATAAACTTATGAACTTTCAACTTCTACAACTCGCGTCGAAACATATCAAATCAACCCGGAATGACGTCAAATTTTGCATGCAATTCTCAAATGACATAACGGAGCTAATATAACTCTCGGAATCGCATTACTTGCCTCATATCAACAAATTCAACTCCCGATCAAATCTCTTAACCTTCCAAAATTAAACTTTCTAATTTTTACCAAAATGCTTCAAATTATCGTACGGCCCTCCAAATCCAAATTCGGATGCACGCCTAAGTCCAAAATCACCATACAAAGCTATTGGAATTATCAAAATGTCATTTCGGAGTCGTCTACACAAAAGTCAAACTCCGGTCAACCTTTATTGTTTAAGCTTTTAAAACAAGATTTCTTTTCCCAAATTGATCCCGAATCATTCGAAATCCGAACTTGACCACGCACACAAGTCATAAAACATAATATGAAGCTGCTCAAAATCTTATGCCGCCGAACGAGACTTTAATTCACAAAACAACCGGTCAGATCATTACAACCTCCCCTTCTTATACAATTGTTCGTCCTTGAACATGCCAAGAATCATCCCGAAGTATCAAATTACTAAATGTATTAATCCAACATACACTCGCGGGTGACCTCACGTCACCCCAATCAACATAGACCTGACGACACCTTCTCAACTGTAATTTATCCCTTCCACCAATACTAATAAGCCTTAGAGCCAAAAAAAAATCACCATCCGCCATCTCCAAAAAATCTGATTCCTACCTCCACACACGGTATCGACCTCAACCAGATGCAACAACTTATGCCTACACCCACAAGGTAACACCACACATCATAACACACCATGCATATGCCCATAATAACATCTCTGATCATAATAGATGCCCGAAATCAACGCTAGCACCATCCATTATCCTCATATATGTTAGAACCCTATTTCAACCCTCCGCAGCACTGACAATGATGTAAGAAACATGAAGACCTCATAACTATTTACCTGAATCAGCAAGTCATATCTAATGCCACTGGACACATACCAGGCAAGCTAAAAATCAAATAAGCACAGCACCAAAATGACTGAATACGTAGGGAGAAACACATAATAAAAATATCAAACAAGCCCGACAAGCATAACTCTCTATCAGTACATTCCGACGAATCGATTTACAAGGAAGAATCAAGGTATATGAACAAGTCACAAGGATCTTATCCTGATATAACTTCCATCGCACCACACAGCCCAGTTCAAACATATCAAATCATATGAAAACGCGAGGGTCTCACCCTCAACTCTGAATCACAGGTAGAATACACATCATACCAACCAAAACTTTCTACCAATTCAATTTCTCCATTAACATCACAACACGTATTGAACTCTTACCCCCGTAGAGCATCTAAATCATAAATCGTAACCAAATTATTTAGAAATCACATCAAAACCTACCGTAATGGGCAACATAAATTCACTTCAAGTCTCATAACTCTCAATAATAAATAAAAACAAATGATAGAAACGGGATACCACCATAGAATATCCCAACAGGGACAAACACATAAGCAGACTGCTAAATCATGAACGCACTCATAGGTGGAGCAAGAAATAGGGGAACTCACCCCGATAAGCAGAATCGAAACAAAATACGAATGAGGCTTCTCCATAAAAAATCAAAAGCATACATGTATGACATCATCTGGCGAGCGGCCTCAGGCTTACTATATGAAACACATCAACGGGTCGCGCCTCCCCCTCTTAAGTGCCATCTACTCACCTGAATACCCCGATGTGACATATATGTCCAGAGTCCGGGACGATCTCTCACCATGTGGCTGGTATCTCCACACTCGAAGCAACCCCTCTGCTGATGTGGTTGTGGAAACTGCATGGTACGGGTACCCTGAGACCCCTGAGTACCTGAACATTGTGCAAAGTCTGGAGTGCAAATTGAACTTGCTGACCCACAAAACCTCTACCATGTCATACCCTGCCTCCGAAATAAGGACCAGCGGATCTCTCTGGTCTGCGAGGCCTCCTAGTCGCCTCTCTCTCCTGACCTCACCTACCCTCTCTCCCTAGTCTCACATGCCCTCCAATCAGCGAGCGATCTCTACACTCTGCTGAAATGAAACATCCGACTCCAACTCCCGAGCCATGCTAAACTGAATATCATGTCTGAGCCCCTCAATGAATATACGGACACTCTCTCTAACTGTAGCAACCAAAGCAGGTGCATGTCTTGCCAAATCACTGAATCTATTGCATACTCTGATACTGACGTAGTGCCCTGGGCAGCTGCTCAAACTCCACGTGCCATGCATCCCGAACGGACTAAGGTACAAACTCTCTTAGGAACATCTTTAAAAAATGAGCCCATGTAAGAGAAGCTGCCTCGGCCGGGCTACCTAACTCATACGCCTGCCACCACTGATAAGTCGCTTCCCTAAGTTGGGATGTAGTAAAAGCAACCCGGTCGTCTCCACAATACCCATAATAAGGAGAATATAGTGGCACTCATCTAGAAAACCCTATGCACCCCCTGAAGCCAAACCACTGAAAGTAGGAGGGTCATACTTCTTGAAACTTGCAAGTCTAAGCTGTTCTTCCTTAGATATTGCTGCCCTAACTACGGGCTACATTGGAACCACAGGTTGTATCACCATGAGACCTGGAACCTGACCAATGAGAAAGTGCTGCTCTGAAGTACGGGCTCTAGGAGTCTGATCTCTTCCCTCGATCTATGAAGTAGATGGTGCAACTGGAATCAACCCCGCCTTAGCCAATGTACCAAACATGCTCAGGAACTGTGCTAAAGTCTCTTGAAGTCCAGGGGTAACAATAGGCGCCTCCGGTACCTGTCCCTCAAATAGAGTTATTGGCACCTCCTTAATTGGTGCTCTAGTAGGTGACCTAGCTATGGCACGTGCTCCTCTTTAGCCTCTGCCTCTACCACTAGCGACACCTTCTCCAGAAGCAGCGTCATCAGTAACTGCAGCTCGTGTCCTCACCATCAATGAGAGAATGGAATGAAAAAAGCTCAAACTCTGAGATCAATAAACTAGCACGATAAGAATGAAAACTGGGAAATTGTTCTAATGGTTATGTAGCCTCTCAAATATAAGTACATACGTCTCTGTACCGATCCGTAAGACTCTACTAAACTCGCTTATGACTCGTAGCACCTATGAACCTAGAGCTCTGATACCAACTTGTCACAACCCAAATTCCCTCTAATGGGTGTCGTGATGGCACCTAATCTTAAATACTAGGTCAGCCAAACATTAACTGAAATAGCAACAATATTTAACCAACATCTGACAATTTCAAAACAGAAAACTCTTTACAATTTTACAAATCCCAAGACTGTTAGTACAAGTCATAAGCTCTACTGAGTTATTAGGAGGTCTAAAAATACACCTATTTTGAAATAAGGACAAATAGTATAAACACAAAATCAGAAGGTGACTCCGAAACTTGCGAACACAGCAGTAGGTTTACGTTGAGTCTCCACAGCAAAATCCGTCCAGCTAACAAGCGATTGACTGACTCCGATATACCTGGATCTGCACAAAAATGTGCAGAAGTGTAGTATGAGTACACCACAGTAGTACCCAACAAGTATCAAGACTAACCTCCATGGAGTAGTGACGAGGAACAGTCAAGACACCTATTGGACTAAATGACCTGAGCGAGTATAAGTGTAGAACTAACAGAATACGATATCTCTATAAAGTTATGCATAATGACAACGATAATATGGTACTTGCAATAAGAAATAGAAACAACAATTAGAATCGGAACACAACAAGTAATAACATAGTAGAGTAAGCTGAACACAGTCTAAATCCGGTGAACACAACTAAAAGAAGGGCGGGTATAAACTAGATGAAAATAACCACTTTCGCATCAGGTTTTATTTAATAATATCCACGAGGTACCGAACCTCAAGATATTCATAATTCACGGGTCCCAATTTGTGAACCCTAAACACTTGGCAACCTTGTGCCTTCGTTACAACCAATAACTACACGGACGACGCACGTGCCAATAGAACCCTTCTCATATAGAGGAAAAATAGAGGAGGGTGTATAGAAATGATCAAGAACATCAGGATCCATTTTGTTGAATCGTTAGGAATGATTAACTATGTGTATGTTTGTTCCAGTGTTCTATCATAGTTCAGGCCAACTAATAAGAATACAAACAATGAATGATACATAAGAAACGATCACCACGAAATGAACATGGTATAACTCACACAGGTTAGGCTTACCACTACACAAATAACAATAATAACAATGCCCTCGGGCCATCACAAGCCATCACAATCAATCCCCGACATAGACCATTTTGTCTCTCCACGTGCACAATAATAAAGTAAACACCCGCCTTGTCTCGCCACACGTGCATAATAACGTTCCCACCTTGTCTTCCCACATGCGAAACCCATATATATAGCCCGCCTTGTCACGCCGCACGTGAAAATATCAATAGTAACAACAACACGACAGAAACCTCGTGCAACACATCTGCACGGCAGAAACCTCGTGCATCACAATAACAACCGCACGGCAGAAACCTCGTGCATCACATTAATATGTACAATAGCAACAATGAAAATAACACAAGAATACGGAAAATAAATCAACTCAGAAATTCCAGAACTCAAAGAAACGGAAGAACGAACTCACAAGGAAAGACACAACAAAAAATAACGATACCACCTAGAAATAGCTCAACAAGGAAGATATATTGTGTAGCAATTCCAAATAAGGATAATGCAACTATGATAAAGGATAACTAACTTCATTTAGGATTTAGCACTCACGAAGAGGCACAACAATTACAATTAAGGATAAGCAACAAAAAGGATAACCATGGCCTCAATTAAGGATAAACAATTACAGAACATGTAATAATAATTTCAAATAAAGATAAGTATTTTGAAAGGATAGCATGGCAATCCAATAGGCAACAACTTCAGTTAAGTCACACAAGAGTCGAATAGTCAACAAGAGTGGAACATGAAGATATTAATTCCAAATAAAACACATAGAGGTGAAACTAGTAAATGGGAAAGACATAACATAATAAAACAACTTCATATCTAATGATCATAAGAACTTACTAGCCCTAAAAGGTCAATTTTCTACAAATAAGCCCGCGCACGTACTTGTCACCTCGCGTACACGGACTTTACATGATACAATTAGCATAAAAGACTCTATTCCTAAGGGGTAGTTCTCCCACACAAAGTTAGGCAAGTACTTACCTCAGAGAAAATAGACCCTTACTCTAAAATGAACTTGTCGAGTGAAATAACCTCCAGACGGCTCAAATCTAACTAAAATAACATCAAAGCATAAATAAAAATTGTAAGAAACTATTCTGGATAATAAAGCTTCAGTCTTTATCAAAAACTAAAGTCGACCCCTGGGCCTGCAACTCAGAACCCGACAATATTCAGAAAATCCGAACACTCATTCAGTTACGAGTCCAACCATACTAATTTCATCCAATTCCGACTCCGAATCGATGTTCAAAACCCAATTATTCTCTTTAGAAAATTTTTTGATAAAACCCCTTATTTCTCCAATCAAAACATGGATTAATAAAAATAAATGAAATTTTGTAATCATATTAAAATATAAAATATATTTATATACTAAACCCCATGAAAAGACGAGAATAACGTCATGAAAATCACCTCAATCGGAGCTCTAGATCGCAAGATATGCTCAAAATACTAAAATAGTGCGGTCTGATTTTTTTATACTCAGGGATTTTCGCTTTTGCGACAAAACATCCGCACCTGCGCATTTCCAGTTGTAGTTTCCGCTTTTGCAGACCAATCTTTGCACCTGCGGAGTCGTAGATGGGGACCCAACTTCGCATATGCGAAGCACCAGCACCAGCTCTCTTCTCCGACACTAAAATGAGCATACCTTTCTCATATGGTGTCCAAATTAGACGATTCTTTTTGCTATGGCTCCGTAATTACGATACGGATATATTGCTTCAATATAAACAGAAATTTGAGCTCATTTTCTTAATATGGTACCATTTATGCTTGAAGAAACGAAATCGAAACATAAAGAAACCAGCGCAACACAACCCAAACCTATTCGAAACTCATCTGAGCCCCTCGAGACCACATCCGAACATACCAATAAGTCCCAGAACATAACTCGGACCTGATCGAGGCCTCAAATCACATCAAACAACATCAAAATTACGAATCATACCTCAAATTAAACTTAATAAACTTATGAACTTTCAACTTCTATAACTCGCGTCGAAACATATCAAATCAACCCGGAATGACGTCAAATTTTTCATGCAAGTCTCAAATGACATAACGGAGCTAATCTAACTCTCGGAATCACATTACTAGCCTCATATCAACAAATTCAACTCCCGATCAAACCTCTTAACCTTCCAAAACTAAACTTTCTAATTTTTACCAAAATGCTTCAAATTATCCTACGGCCCTCCAAATCCAAATTCGGATGCACGCCTAAGTCTAAAATCACCATACAAAGCTATTGGAATTATCAAAATGTCATTTCGGAGTCGTCTATACAAAAGTCAAACTCCGGTCAACCTTTATCATTTAAGCTTCTAAAACAAGATTTCTTTTCCCAAATTGATCCCGAATCATTCGAAATCAGAACTTGACCACGCACGCAAGTCATAAAACATAATACAAAGCTGCTCAAAATCTTATGCCGTCGAATGAGACTTTAATTCACAAAACGACCGGTCAGATCGTTACAACCTCCCCCTCTTATACAAATATTTGTCCTTGAACATGCCAAGAATCGTCCCGAAGTATATAATTACTAAATGTATTTATCCAACATACACCCGCGGGTGACCCCATGTCACCCCAATCTACATAGACCTGACGACACCTTCTCAACTGTAATTTATCCCTTCCACCAATAATAATAAGCCTTAGAGCCAAAGAAAATCACCATTCGCTCATCTCCAAAAAATCTGATTCCTACCTCCAATCACGGTATCGACCTCAACCAGATGCAACAACTTATGCCTACACCCACAATGTACAACCACACGTCGTAACATCTCTGATCACAATAGATGCCCGAAATCAACGCTAGCACCAGCCATTAGCCTCATATATGTTAGAACCCTATTTCAACCCTCCGCTGCACTGACAATGATGTAAGAAACATGAAGACCTCATAACTATTTACCTGAATCAGCAAGTCATATCTAACGCCACCAGACACATACCAGGCAAGCTAAAACTAAAACAAGCACAGCACCAAAATGACTGAATACGTAGGGAGAAACACATAATAAAATATCAAACAAGCCGGACAAGCATAACTCTCTATCAGTACATTCTGACGAATCGATTTACAAGGAAGAATCAAGGTATATGAACAAGTCACAAGGATCTTATCCTGATATAACTTCCATCGCGCCACACAGCCCAGTTCAAACATATCAAATCATATGAAAACGCGAGGGTCTCACCCTCAACTCTGAATCACAGGTAGAATACACATCATACCAACCGAAACTTTCTACCAATTCAATTTCTCCATTAACTCACAACACGTATTGAACTCTTACCCCCGTAGAGCATCTAAATCATAAATCGTAACCAAATTATTTAGAAATCACATCAAAACCTACCGTAATGGGCAACAGGAATTCACTTTAAGTCTCATAATTCTCAGTAATAAATAAAAACAAATGATAGAAACGGGATACCACCATAGAATCTCCAAACAGGGACAAACACCTAAGCAGACTGCTAAATCGTGAACTCACTCATAGGTGGAGCAAGAAATAGGGGAACCCACCCAGATAAGCAGAATCGAAACAAAATACGAATGAGGCTTCTCCATAAAAAATCAAAAGCATACATGTATGACATCATCTGGCGAGCGGCTTCAGGCTTACTATATGAAACACATCAACGGGTCGCGCCTCCCCCTCTTGAGTGCCATCTATTCACCTAAATACCCCGATGTGACACATATGTCCGCAGTCCGGGACAATCTCTCACCATGTGACTGGTATCTCCACTCTCGAAGCAACCTCTCTGCTGACGTGGCTATGGAAACTGCATGGTACGGGTACCCTGAGACCCCTGAGTACCTGAAACATCGTGCGAAGCCTGGAGTGCAAACTGAACTTGCTGACCCACAAAACCTCTACCATGTCATACCCTGCCTCCGAAATAAGGACCAGCGGATCTCTCTGGTCTGCGAGGCCTCCTAGTCTCCTCTCTCTCCCGACCTCACCTGCCCTCTCTCTCCTAGTCCCACATGCCCTCCAATCAGCGAGCGATCTCTACCATCTGCTGAAATGAAACATCCGACTCCAACTTCCGAGCCATGCTGAACCGAATATCATGACTGAGCACCTCAATGAATATACGGACACACTCTCTAACTGTAGCAACCAAAGCAGGTGCATGGCTGGCCAAATCACTGAATCTATTGCATACTCTGATACTGACGTAGTGCCCTGGCGCAGCTGCTCAAACTCCACGTGCCATGCATTCCGAACGGACTAAGGTACAAACTCTCTTAGGAACATCTCTGAAAAATGAGCCCATGTAAGAGAAGCTGCCTCGGCCGGGCTACCTAACTCATACGCCTGCCACCACTGATAAGTCGCTTCCCTAAGTTGGGATGTAGTAAAAGCAACCCGGTCGTCTCCACAATACCCATAATAAGGAGAATATAGTGGCACTCATCTAGAAAACCCTATGCACCCCCTGAAGCCAAACCACTGAAAGTAGGAGGGCCATACTTCTTGAACCTTGCAAGTCTAAGCTTTTCTTCCTTAGATATTGCTGCCCTAACTACGGGCTGAATTGGAACCACAGGTTGTATCAGCATGAGACCTGGAACCTGACCAACGGGAAAGTGCTGCTCTGAAGTACGGTCTCTAGGAGTCTGAGCTCTTCCCTTGATTGATGAAGTAGATGGTGCAACCGAAATCATCCCCGCCTGAGCCAATGTACCAAACATGCTCAGGAACTGTGCTAAAGTCTCTTGAAGTCCAGGGGTAACAATAGGCGCCTCCGGTACCTGTCCCTCAAACAGAGCTATTGGAAGATCCTCAATTAGTGATCTGGTAGGTGACCTAGCTGTGGCACGTGCTCCTCTTTAGCCTCTGCCTCTTCCCCTAGCGAAACCTTCTCCAGAAACAGCGTCATCAGTAACTGCAGCTCGTGTCCTCGCCATTAGTGAGAGAATGGAATGACAAAAGTTCAAACTCTGAGATCAATAAACTCGTACGATAAGAATAAAAATGGGAAATTGTTCTAATGGTTATGTAGCCTCTCAAAGATAAGTACATATGTCTCTGTACCGATCCGCAAGACTCTACTAAACTCGCTTATGACTCGTAGCACCTATGAACCTAGAGCTCTGATACCAACTTGTCACAACCTAAATTCCCTCTGATGGGTGTCGTGATGGCACCTAGTCTTAAAGACTATGTCAAACAAACATTAACTGAAATAGCAACAATATTTAACCAACATCTGACAATTTCAAAATAGAAAACTCTTTACAATTTTACAAATCCCAAGACTGTTAGTACAAGTCATAAGCTCTATTGAGTTACTAGGAGGTCTACAAATACAACTATTTTGAAATAAGGACAAATAGTATAAACACAAAATCAGAAGGTGACTCCGAAACTTGCAAACACAGCAGTAGGTTTACGTTGAGTCTCCACAGAAAAATTCGTACAGCTAACAAGCGATTGACTAACTCCGATATACCTGGATCTTCACAAAAATGTGCAGAAGTGTAGTATGAGTACACTACAGCAGTACCCAACAAGTATCAAGATTAACATCCATGGAGTAGTGATGAGGAACAGTCAAGACACCTACTGGACTAAATGAACTGAGTGAGTATAAGTGTAGAACTAACAGAATACGATATCTCTATAAAGCTATGTATAATGACAACGATAATATGGTACTTGCAATAAGAAATAGAAACAACAATTAGCAGCAGAACACAACAAGTAATAACACAGTAGAGTAAACTGAACACGGTCTAAATACGGTGAATGCAATCAAAAGAAGGGCAGGTAGCAACTAGAAAAAAATAACCATTGGTGCACGAGGTACCGAACCTCAAAATATTCATAACTCACGGGTCCCAATTCGTGAACCCTAAACACTTGGCATCCTTGTACCTTTATTGCAACCAATAACTGCACGGACGACGTATGTGCTAATAGAACCCTTCTCACGTAGAGGCAAAATAGAGGAGGGTGTATAGAAATGATCAATAACATTAGGATCCATTTTCTTGAATCGTTAGGGGTGAGTAACTACGTGTATGCTTGTGCCATTGTTCTATCACAGTTCATGCCAACTAATAAGAATTGAAACAATGAATGACACATATAAAACGATCACCACAAAATGAACACGGTATAATTCACACAGGGTAGGCTCACCACTACACAAATAACAACAATAACAATGCCCCCGGGCCATCACAAGTCATCACTATCAATCCCCAACATAGCTCACCTTGTCTCGCCATGTGTGTAATAATAAAGTAAATGTCCGCCTTGTCTCGTAACACGTGCATAATAATGTTCCCACCTTGTCTCGCCACATGCGCAACCCACATAGATAGCCCGCCCTGCCACGCTGCATGTGCAAATATCTATAGTAACAATAGCACGGCAGAAACATAGTGCAACACAATAACATCCGCACGGAAGAAACCTTGTGCATCACAATAACAATTGCACAGCAGAAACCTCGTGCATCACAATAACAAGTACAACAGCAATAATGATCATAACACAAGATCATGGCAAATAAATCAACTCAAAATTTTAGAATTGAAAGAAATGGAAGAAACGAACTCACAAGGAAAGACACAGCAAAAAATAACGATACCACCTAGAAATAGCTCAACAAGGAAGAGATATTGTGTAGCAATGGCCTACACATAAGTGCAATTCAACAACAAGAGAAATATCACGAGTCGATAATTTCAAATAAGGATAAGGTAACTATGATAAACGATAACTAACTTCATTTAAGATTTAGCACTCACGAAGAGGCACAACAATTACAATTAAGGATAAGAACCAAAAAGAATAATCATGGCCTCAATTAAGGATAAAAGATCATGCCCAACTATGTCTAATAAAAGACTAAGCGGGCATTGCAAATATAATCTGGGGTATTATGCCCAGAGTCGATCCCACAGGGAATTTACGTATCAAGCAAGCTGTTAGAATACTCAACTGTCACTTGATGTTATTTAAATTACTAAAACTAAAGATTAACTACGCTAAGGTGTAAACAATTGTAATAAAGATCTAAGGTTATGGTTTCCCCCGTCGGTGAATTTACTTCTCGGATACTTCATATAGCTTGATTAGTTGTTTCTATCAATCATGAACACTCTATCTACCATAAATCTCTCTCAAGTAATTATGATAATTTACTAGACGCACTCTCTCAAGTTACGCTAGCTAGATTGCATTACAGTTCACTTTAGATTGCACCCGAGGTATCGTTATCTCTAATCCAACCTCTAAACCCTCGGTTATGACTTTCATCTATACTCCGGGAGTGATGTTGTTCAAACAATTACCTAAATATGCACTCTCTCTCAAGTAGATACATAATAAATAGGTACAGCTAATTGATGGCCATTCAATTAACTAACACAAGAACGTAGTTGAACAAATAGAGATTAATCAACCAACCGGAATTATATTAATAACGCAATAAGTTCATCCCTCAACGGGTTCTACCAAAACCCTAGATTAAAGAAGTTAGCTAAACAAGTTCATAAGAATCATATCGAAAATAACTTGCATAATTAAACTACAAAGTAATGAATAAAATCTGTACAAATCGATGTCTTGCCGTCCGAATCTCTCTAAGTTGTGTTTTTGGGGTCTGTTTATATGTTTAGAACAAACCCTAAACGTGTAGAAGACTTCTATTCCAATCGGGAAACACTTAAACTCGTCAAAAACTCGGATTTAGCCGGAACAGGGGCCTGGCGTTTAGGCCCTAGCGCCTGGCTAACGCCAGGCTAAGGCTGGCGTTTTAGCTCTAACGCCTGGCTAACGCTAGGCAGGGTCAGGCGTTTGGGCTCTGGCGCCCGGCTATAGCCCGGTGCACTCCTCCTCGCCTCTTGAGCGTATTTTCGATGTATTTGCATCCATTTAGCTCGGTTTCCATCTCCAATTCACCTACACATGAAATAGACTCTATTATGCACATAAAAAGTGTATTTTTATCATTAACGCACATAAAATGTAGGGCATATAACATGTTAAACCATGAATTCTAGCCTCGCATCAATACCCCACACTTAAACATTTGCTCGTCCTCGAGCAATCAAACTACACTCATGTACACAACTTATTAAGCAAATCTCTTAACACGTTATACCAAGAATATTTAAAACAATTCAAGCACACAGGTGTGACATCCTCGCCTCAATAATCGACTCACAAATACCATGTTTTATTCACAATCCACTCACTACTCTAACTTAGAGGTCAACAACATTACCTTTCCTTCAAGAATCATGTGCCCTCACCAAATCAAAGAGCTAGTTCCTCACACAATAAAAATTAAGAACACTTAGGAACTCAAGATAGAAAGAATTCACTCGCTCTCAGAAATAATATTCATATGCCACAAAAGATGCAGCATATGCTTGCCCATAGTGTAATACTCTACTAATTGAGTTCATTCAGTCTAGGATCAAGTAGGACTTTATTTGGTTGTAACGTAGGCTGCGGAACGGGTAGGATACATTTGGATATAAGAGTGAATACACCTCCCTAAACACTTTTAATACATTTACTTTCGCATTCAACCTCAAACCCATAATAAGCCAAACTCCACCTTCACGACAATGTTATTACCCCATACTTCCTTAAGCACAATTACATTAAGAGTCACCACATATATTTTTCTTTCCCAACAATACAACTGTTTATTTTATTTATTTATTTATTTATTTCTTCTTTTCTTCTTTTTCTCTTTTTTTTCTCTTTTTTTTTCTCAAGTGACTCTTACTTTTCAA